>CAEFZX010000019.1:0-12936 GCA_903066825.1 Alfaro cultratus | reverse complement strand
TGTTGGACAGCTTTTCACCGCATACCAAGCACAACGGAGTCGGTGTTGTTGCATCCCCAGTAAAAGTAAATCCAAATGAAATGTAACTCTCACTGTACTGTCTCAAGCTCACGGTATTTGCCTTCTATTGATATCCACTCATACTAGGGCCTTCATCTGGGTCCGAATTTTGTCCAGGGACCAGATCGGAGTTAGCATTTTTTCTTTTCAAAAACTTTTCCATCACAGTCTTGCTAGATACAATGCTCTCACCGCTACATGCATCATTCATGCATCACTAATTCTCTTGTTTTAACGTACAATGCTATGTACTGCAACAGTCATTATACTGCTTGGTTCCTAGACATGAGTAGGTATCACCTCAAGGGGGCGCCTATCCCCTTTTTGCGCTGAATTTTGCAAAAGATATAGCATAAATTTGCAGAAGAAGCTGAAATCTTTGATGTATAAGTTGCAAAAATTGCTTAATGCATTCTCACTGATGCAGAGAAACAGGATCTTAATAAGTGAGAATGCTGAATCCAATTTTTAAGCATGAGTAGGTTGTATGACAGTCTTTATCAAAACACAGTGCAGCGTCTTCCCGGTTCTGTTGGCCTGGTATGACTTCAGATATCAAGAAATGGGTATGCAACACCATTATTAGCAAAATCTTTAAGGTTCAAACCGAAAAACAGTATTTTCAAGGTGTCTGAATGTGACCGGTGCCAATGAGTTAGACCTCCACTCAAAGCAGTCAGGGAACTAGAATGCATTAAGGTAACCATCCACTGCAATTCCTGAAGTTTATTACTTCTATGATATTGTCTGTTACGGCTCCTGGCCTCTTGAGGTTGTGCAGGCTCTTTTTTTCCCCTTCTCATTATGCAGGTTCAGCTGTGGCAGCACCTCTTCCTGATTGGCCGCCTGGAGACTGCAGGAGAGCAGCCACCCCATTGGATCAGCAGAGTATGGCAAGCCAATCAGATGCTGATGAGCCTCACCTGTTTCATTCAAAAGGCCTGGAAGTCATTCCTCCTGTGGGGACAGTTAGTGAGAAGAAATACGGATCTAGAACTTAATGCGGTTAAAGTTTGGACAAATAATGGAATTATTAAAATAATAAATTATTATAATCCTTGTAAAAAAAAATAGACAAATCAAAACTTGAAACAATCCTTAAACACTGGAGAGGGAAAATAATTTGGTGTGGGGATTTTAATGCACATAGTACTTTGTGGGGAGAACAAGATGATTATAATGGTGGAGTCTTAGAAGAAGTGATTGAAGAAATAGAAATGGTAGTGTTAAATAATGGTGTAGGCACTAGGGTAGATTTGATAAGAGGTAGAGAATCAGCTATTGATCCGACACTGGTATCGCAATCTTTGGCGGATAGTTGCAGCTGGAGAGTATGCAAAAGAAAAATTATAAGCTCTCCCTCCACTGGACAGAGAAACAATGCTGGCAGAGCGGAGAGGAGAAGATTTTTTAACTTTCTAATGTTTTTGTTTGTTTTGTGAAATGACATTTTATAGAGTTGATCCACTCTTCTATTTCTGTCACCTTTTTAATTTAGTTTGACAGACTAAGAGGTCCTTTAGTCCATGACAAACTAAATTAAGTACAGTTTAATTGTTCATGCATATTAATATTAATAAACTTACATCAAGTTCTTTTGTTTTCTCTGTCTTCAAACAGGAAACTGTCCATAGAGGAGGTCTGCAATGTCAATTTCAAATGATTTTGCTGTCAGAATTTGAATAACCAAACGTGAGGTGGAGCTCGTTCACCTGCCCAAACTTCTTCCTCATGAAGGAAGTTATTTTAAATCCGTTCATGACCAGGAAAAAAAAAGGTTTTTTTTCTAACCTCTGTAAGCTGAGGGAAAACATCCCTTACAAAAAATCCCATGAAAGTCACATGTGATCACATGTATACGTGTGATTTTGGAACGTTTCGTGGTAAAATTACTTGTGAATCACATGTGGAAATGTGTGATTTTCGCACATTTTCACGTGTCAAATGTGGAAATTTGTGGATTATGTGATCACATGTTATTTTACCACGAAACGTTCCAAAATCACACATATACATGTGATCACATGTGAAAATCACATGTGATTTTCATGGGATTTTTTTGTAAGGGACTCCAGTGACGTAACAAAACTAGCTTTGAAAGACTGGTAGACTGTTTTATCTCAGCATGCTGCAAAACCTGACATTTTAGCACCAGTTCAGAATCAAATTGTTTTTTGTCAATTATGTTTACACATTCAGAGCTTCAGTGAGACTTGCTGCTTAGTTTTTCAGTCATTGATCCAAGGTGAGTTTAACAATGTCCAAAAACCAATTGGCAGAGCCAGGTCCGCTAGAAATAGACAACAGAGAACGACAGACGACTAAACAATGCCAAATATTGACTAAGGATCCAACAGGGATCAGACGACACAGATTAGATCAATACACTGGGGCTAATCAGGGAACTAGAGACAGCTGGATTCAATCAAGGGCAAGACACAGCATGGAGACTAAATAAACCAAAATACATGCATAGAAACCCAGATCCTCACATCACCAATCTACTCTTTTAACAAGAGTCAATTGTGAAAATCAATGTTAACTTCTCAACTGAACAACTTCTGTATGAAATCCTTCTGATCAACCAATCATGAGTCTATGTTTCTACTTTCCAACTGGCTATAAACAGCTATTTATAGTCATACAGTGAATTGTCATTCAGAAAGGGAACTGCTACAAAGTTCTACTTGATGAGTTTCGGTTCAGAGAAACCACACAATGAAACCCCAAAGCCTATAGGATCATTATCCTTTCTGTCTTAAAACGAGTTCTGAATAATCCACAACAAAATTCACCAACAGAATCCAGAGATGAAATGCAGAAGTCTTTCTTAAGAAAACATGCTCAAGGTCAAAGGCACTCGAGTTCAGAAAGCTAAATACTTAAATAGAACACGCGATGCAAGGGTTGAAGAAGCAGAAAATGTTACAAATAGTGATGCTTAAAGAAATTTGGTGAGAGAGCTTCTGGCACATTTTAGAATATGGCGTTTTAAATTTTGTGGCATCAAAGCTGAAATCAAAGTAAACCAGTGTGTCTATTTATGATTTTGAATGTTAACCAGTGATTAGCATTTTGGATTATCTCCTAACTCTTATTCAAATAGTGAAGCCAAGCACGATTCATACCTCTGGCAAATTTATATTTACATTAACCTGCAAATTTTTACCAAAATTACTTGCTTTTTTCTGACAATAATAATTTTTGAATGGCTCCACTGGAGTCCAGACTTAAATCTGATAAAGGATGTGAGGAGGGAGCTGAAGATTAGGGTGGTGGTTCGATTGCTGTAATGGCAATAAAGACTTTAGTATTGAATATTTAAAAGGTCATAAATTATTTATAATATTCCATTCACTTCCAAATTGATTCTCCTTTTACAGGATTTTGTTATTTTTGAGAGATGCCTGTCTAATTTTCTATTGAAAACAAATTTCATGGTTAAATGAAAAATAATTAATCTGACATTTCCGTAACTTGATATGGCTGCCTTCTTTCTCGGACCTTAAAACTCTATGTTGAACTTTTACTTTAGTCTGGTTTTACCTTCCAAATGTATTCAGTTTGTCAGAGAAACACTACAAACCTCTACAATGTAAGTCAAGCCAAGAGACGTCTTGAAACTGAATCTCTCTGGCCTAGTTGCTATAAACAGCTGCTTGTTTATGTGGAGTAGAAATCTCAGTCTGAAGAGAGGTGGGAGACGGATCTGAGTGTGAATGAAGAGTTGGCGTTGAGGTGAACTTTTTATATTCAACACGAGATTTTGCCGAATGCCTTTAGCAAAGTTAAAAATCCAGCTTTGACATGGAGTTTACGAGGCGCTACCTTCCGATGGAGTGGGAAGAGCGATGGAGGAAAGAAAAGGAGAGGAGAAAAAGAGTGATTGAAGAAGGTGGAGAAGGGTTAGAACAAGACAACCGTGAGTTGAGGCGAATTGTTGCTTATAACGATTCCAGGATGGGCCTAGCTAGTCAAGGTGATAAAACTAAAGAGTCTGAGGTGAGAGAGATTCAAAGTAATAAGGAAGTTGCAGGTGGACATATCAGTGATGAGGCATTTGAGGATATGGAACATCATGTCTACACATTCTCAAGCAAAAGCTTTCCTAAAGAGATATTTATGATTCTTAAAGAACTGCAGATTTCCTCTATCCTTACAGACCTGACTCTGACTGCTGAGGACGGCAGCAGTTTTAGTGTGCATTCCCTTATTCTGGCTGCTGTCAGTGCCTTCATTCTAGACAAACTTAAGGAGAAAAACATGGGACAGTCTTACAGTACTCAAGGGAAAGTCACAATGTGGTCAATACACATGGGTATTGAAGTTGACCAAATTGGGCTTCAGGCAGTTATTGAATTTGCTTACAGTGGAGATGTATCGATTTTAAACAAAGACACACTAACTCAGATCAAAACTGCAGCTAAAGTACTGGAGGTCCCACAACTGCTGGATCTCTGCAACAACATAAACGCGACAAAGGAAGATCAATGTCCAAAATCAGAACAAGATAGAATCTCTGCAGACGTACATCTGAAGAATACTCTACGATCCATTGAAAGGTTGTTGGAAGACAAAGTTGGATGTGATGTAATTTTGGAACTGGAGGAGATTTATTTCCATGGTAAGTCAGTATGATCTTAGCTTGCTGTACTGACTACTTTATGATAGTATCCAAACTTGACCTTTACTTGTGTCTGACTCCAGTTCATAGAATTATCCTGGCGGCAAGCAGTGACTACTTCCGTGGGATGTTCACATGTGGAATGAAGGAATCTCACCAGGCCTGCATCGCGCTTCCCTTTGTACCGGCTTGTGAATTGGAGGCACTGATTGGTTGGTCCTACAGCGGGACTCTTCATCTCAGCTGGGACTGTGTTTTTGAGATAACCTGCACTGCCCTGCAGCTTCAGTTTCAACCTGCTTTCTTGCTTTGCCTGAAATTCATGCAAGAAGAAATGCAGATAAACTCGTGTCTAGACGTGGAATCATTCGCTGAAGCATATGGCTTGTCAGAACTCCTTGAGGAAGCCAATGACTTTATACTGAGGAACTTCAGGGAAGTGTCAGCAACAGCAAAGTTTCAAGACCTTCCAGCAAAGAAGCTCCTGGACTTGCTCCGCTGCGATGGTCTGTGCGTGCCTTCAGAGTTGACTGTATTTCGTGCTGTAATCTCCTGGATTCAAACGGATCCTGAAGAGAGGTTGGCCCAGGCTGCTTTACTGATGAGCGGAGTTCGTTTCCCACTCATGACTTTTCGTGAGTTCAGGGAGGTCAGAGCAATTAATCTACGCATGGAGTGCTTTGGAGACAAAGAGGTGGAACTCTATGGATCTGCTCTCAAAGAATTTGGTTTCAGTCTCCCAAAGTCTGATGAATACTGCCGAATCAGGCGACCTAAAGATGTTCTTTGTGTGGTCGGGGGGGACCAGCTAGATCCAGATGTAGGTAAACGTATACCAAGCCAGGATGTCTGGTTTGCCAACTCTTTGCGCAATGGCACAGGATTGGTGAAGGAGATAGAGTGGAGGAGACTAGGAGAGATTCCAGACAAGCCAAAGTTCAGACATGGCGTGGCAGTAATGGACAGAAGGTTGTATGTAGCTGGTGGATGTTACTTTTATGCCAAGGATAACATAATGACATCAGCCTACAGGTAAGGAAACAAACCCCAGCATTTATATCCATTTCTTAGACTTAAGTTCTCATCATCCATGTCCTTTCTTTTACTCTACATAATATAGCTACGACCCCGTGACAAACACTTGGAAAAGTTTGGCCGACATGCAGGAGCCAAGAAGTAACTTCTCATTGGTGGTGCATGAGCAGCGCCTTTATGCCATTGGTGGAGACAAAGAGATTGACACCAACACAGACAGCGTTGAGATGTACAAACCAGATAGCAACTCGTGGAGGTAATGTATTTGTCATCTGCAATTGAATTCCTGAACACAATTTTAAATATTTAAAACAGAGGATAAATGGAAACTGGATCAAAGTCTGGCTAAAGAAGATGTTATTTCTGACAAATAAAGATGGACCATGATGGTTTTATAAGGGCACATTATTTACTTGATACTGTATGGTACTTATGTTACTATATCTTTAAACACAAGACACTGTGTGTTAATGCAACATAAAAAAAACTGTAGTAGATATATTCCTTAAGTGCTGGACGTGTTGGACAGATCATTTGCAGAACAAGACAGGCTAGCAGAATCCCTCTAACACCTCTATGCTACAATTAGCATTTTAGCTAACCTGAGCAATATGGCTAATTTTGTATTACAGGCTGGTATAAGCATGCTAGCTGAAGCATTCTGGCCTGTTCACCTCCATTCCATGATGATGCTGTGATCCCTCATGTGCTTTTACAGTGTTGTGGCCCTAAGATGGGCCAAACCTGGCCTGTCTAAAATAGTTTGTAAAAAGCTGGCATGCTTAGGACTTTCTAAATAATAAGTATTATTAGAATTTTTGCAACAACATTGCTGATCTTGTAGCTTATTATACATATTTAAACCTTTCAGTAGTTTAAAATCCAGTCAGAAGTTTTCAACAAAGTATTTTATTGGGCCAAGCTGCTCAATATCTGTGGTAAATATTGATACTGGACAAAACTCAACATAATCAAAACATTCAGAGCTTCAGTGAGATTTTGCTGCATAGTTTTTCTATGATTGGAACAGTGGTTGGATGTTTTATTTTTGAATGCATTATTTACTCATTGATTTATTTTGAAGTCTATTTCTTTGAATTTCCTGCTCACCTTTCTTTAACCTTATTGCAGGTGCGCCTGTTTTTTTCCTGGTTTGCAGTCAGGGTCTGGCTCAGTGACGGGTCCATTTCTAAATGTAACTTGTTTCTGGAGCATATGCAAATGAATCTTCCTGGAGAAGAGCTCACAATGCAAATTCTTCCAGAGAAAGGCTCAACTGTGCCTCTTGCATATTTTAACCATATCGTCTTTTTTGAAATGTAATCATCAATAATTGAGATTCTATTTGGTTAGAAAATAAAACTGTATTGTGTTCATAATCGTAAGTTCATTGGGAGCTTATGAACTTATGAACTTCATAAGTTCCTAACTTATGAATATGCAATACCAGTGGCTGGACACCAGATGGTAACATTTGCCATCTGAGAGAGCATCTGATTATAACGTGGAAAATTATTCAGTAGGTTTCTATGAAATTCAGATTCAGTTGAATACACCTTTAATGTTGAATTTGAATGAGAAGACGTTTATGAATTGCTCAGGAAAGGATTTTTGTTGTTGTTGTTTGTTTTGTTTTTTTCTGATTTTGGTTATTTTTACACAGTCTTAGAACATACTTGGATTCCAGACCTTCAATTTTGTTCATGACTTTATCAGTATAAACTTGCAGACAGCCTTAATTTAGATGTTGACCTAGAAACAAATATTTAAAAAAATGTTTACCCTCTAAAATAGAAACATCTTTTTAGAAAGCCATAACGGCGATTAGAAGGATGAGAGATTTACTTGGATGATTTGGGTGATTGAATTTACATTTGCACAGAACAATGAATATTGAGCTGTGATTAATCACAGCTTAATATACACATGTTTTTATGTGGAAGATAACTTCAAGTCATTTGGGGTAAATTTACCTATTTAAAGATTTGTTTCATGGAGAATCTTAAATATTTTAAAGAAATTGTGGTTTGGGAAGCTGAAATACCTTGGAGCTATTGGCTGGCACTGGCAAAGCAATCAACCCAGGAATCATTTTCCTCAGCACTGTGTCTAGTTATAGAATTTCCATGAGAGAAAAGCAGATGCTAGCAAATTTCTCAGTTTAACTGGAAGTAGTTTCTCCCTGATTTTAGATGTTTACGTCATCATTAACTGATGTATGTTCTTTTCTTTTTCCTAGCTTCGTCCACCCTCTGGACCAGGCTCTCAGTGGCTATGCAGTCTCTGCCATAAATGGAGGCTTTTTCATCTCTGGAGGTTTTAACTGTAAATATGTGTGCCTGGTCTCCATGTTCTTGTACCACCCAGAGAGGGGAAGCGTCTACCTGGCGGACATGTCCTACGATCGAGCCCAACACTGTATGGAAGCGTTGCGAGGACGCCTTTACGTTGCCGGTGGCCTGTGTAACCTGAGGAAGTTCTACACCGATCAGCTGGCCTGTGAGGTGTATGACCCAGTGACGGACTCTTGGGCTGATTTTTCCTCGCTGCCAGTTCCCCATGTTGGTTCTGCCTCTGCTGTCCTGGAGGAGAAGCTCTATGTTCTGGGAGGATACTGCCAGGACGATTACAGCGAGTCGGGACTGGTCCATCGGTTTGACCCCGGCCTCCAGCGGTGGGAGACCATGGGCAAGCTACCAGGGGCTGTTACTGACATCAAGGCCTGTCTTCTCCACTTGCCCCAGCAATTCAGACACTAAACAAATGGTCAAAATCATAAACCATTACAGAAAATCCAATCTGTCATTTGGACTTGCAACGTATTCACGCTTTAATGCACAGAACAACACAAAGTATTGCATAACTGGGAAGTGGAAGCCCATCTTCTTCCACATGTCTCTTGTACTTTCTATAGCCACACAAACTGCAAACAGGACTTCAAATAACTTTCTTTCAGCATTCTCTTGCTAGTTTTCTTTTATGAAAGCCTGATTTATTGAGTACAGATGTCCTGCTTACACATCGTCCGTGTTGAGCTGTGGATATCTGCAGTTTCTCCAGACTAACCATGAGACACTTTGCTGCCCTTCCTGCCTGGAAGGACAGCGGACTGAGATTATGAAAGATGTGTTTAGGTCATAGTTTGGAACCAAAAAATAAAAAACAAAACAAGAACAGTGCCCTGTCATCTGAGCACCTGCTGTATGCTGAAGAATGAGGAAGACGAGGTTGGAATGAGGATGGAAAGAGCATAAAAAGGAAACAATAACTTTGGAGACGCCAGAAGTTTTTATCTTCTCTGAAGATAAAAATCTAAAAATTAACTCCATCTGTGAAAAACATCTTTTTTTATTGTAACTTTTCTTTTTAATTTCTTTCTTTACCATTATATTTTTGTGGTTGAAATTGGGTTCCCAAAAGTTATTTTTCTTAAAGAATTATCTGTATTCATTTCATTAATGTGAAGATTTATTGGAAAAGGTCCTCATTGCTTTTCATTTAAGTATTTCTTTTACTTACCAACTAGTTTATTAGTTCACCTGTGATCTCTTTGTGTTATGACATGTTATCAATGTCTCTACTGACTTCATAAAAGAGTAATGTGTGCGTCTCCATCATGTAGAATATGTGGATGTTCAGATGAATTATGTTCATATATTATATTTTGCTTATATGACAAAATATAAGCATTTTGTCATACAATGCTTATATAATTGTTAAGATGTAGGATTAAAATTCTGTCTTGCTGAAAATCATTTGAAGTCATGTTTGGATGGGGCTGTGGTCAGGGGAAGTACAACTATTGTAATCTCCATTATTTACAATAAATATCTCTGTACACATGTTTTCAAGACATAAACGTCTTTTTGTAACAACTTACATTCATAGTCAGAAGTAGAGTCTAACATAAACAACTAATTAAATGAGGTAAGGCCTTAGAGGACTTGCCTCATTTAATTGTAACTTCTCTCTATGTAGTGTATATATGTGGTTAATATTTATACTTAATTACAACGAAATTTATTACAAATGAGGCAAAGTTAACAAAGAATCAAACGCAAATTTATTTTGTGAAAAGCATACATTTTTGACAGGACTGGATTTTTTCACAGATTATCAGTCTCATACATACTATACTATCAACATAGTGAGTGTCAACAAATATATGATTTTTCTTTTTTTTTTTTAGATCAATGGGAAGATGAGGAAGCCACTGAAAACACCCGTGTATATTTTGCCACCTTGCCACAAAATGATATTGACAGAGTCTCCAGTGTCCATCTCAAGAATTACTGAGTTGCTGGTTGTGTCGCTGGCGTCCAGCCCTGTGAACTCCCAGGTGCTCACTTGGTAGCTTCCATTCTTCACCAAGATGGCTCCCGACGTGTGGGTGCCGTAACCGAAGGTCATGAAGCTGAAGTGATAGATCCCGTTCACCGGAGCCGTGAAGACCCCTGAGGAAGAGGAGGATTCACCTATTAATGCTGGAGTAATTATCGATTGATTCCTGATGTCCAAGTAGACTCTGTACAACCAAGGTACTGTACTTATGTCCACTACAGTCAATAGACTTTCCACTGATTAGGGAGGGTCACTGACCTAAATTAAGGGTCATACCTGTCTTTTTGTTGTAGGCGTTGCCTAAATTTGTGAAGACTCTGTCAAATTTAAGGACATTGCTGGTACCAGGAGAGTAGGGTCCAGTAAACGAATCAGCAGACTCAATGATGGTTGCTGAAAAGGCAACTTTTTTCTGTACTGGAGAAGGTAAAGAAAACATAATGGTTAGTTTTAAGTTCTTAACTATAAACATGTACAAGTTTTTAGTTCAAAATTTAGTGTTGAGTTTTGGAGGAAGATTTGGTTATTGTTCAAATAAACATTCATTTCAAGTTGGAAACGTTATGTGTTCAATAAACCTAATGAAATATTGAATCATATTCACACACACCTGCAGTCTGATTCAGGAGATGGTTCACTGTGAGATTTTGCATCTTCAGCTCTTTGTTCAAGCTTTCAATGTTGGAGCCAAGAACAGATTTTTCATGGCTTAGTTTTGTATTGAAGACTGGAGAACAATTAGAGACAGGTTGAAGTGTCGGCTGTAAGGTCTGTATGGAAACCGTGCTATGCTATTTCGTGGATTAAGCAGTGTAGGTTTTTATTCATTTTAACTTACCCTCGTTATTTTTCAGAACCGCCTCCAGTTTTTCTTCGATGTCCATCTTGGTGACGTTCAGCCAGTCCTCAACTTTGACCTCGAGGTCCTGGGCCGTTGACGTTAGGCGGGAAAGTTCCTTCTTGTAGGAGCTCAGAAGTTTGTTGGTGTTGTTGAAGGCAGCTCCAGTTTCCGTCTCCAGATTTTCAAACTTAGCTTTTTTTTCCACCAGCTGCCTCTCAGTTACATCCAGTCTCTCCTCGATGTCACTGAAGTTTCCCCCAATTCTTTCTTGCTGCTTCTCCAGTTGATCAACTTCAATCTTCAGGATGCTAATATCGATTTTGTGGTTGTTTGTGGATGTGGTCAACTCTGCAAGAATATATGTAAATTCTCTTAGACCTTATCATCTGGACTGGAGGATGTGGTGTCAGGCAAAACCTTTGAGACTCAGTTTAATATGTTTGCACCTTAAGTTATTTACAACAAAACAAAAACAAATGTTGTTGGAATGTCAAAATTACCTTCACTCTTTAACTGAATCACCTGCAGTTGGTTTTCAAGGTCCGTCTTGGTGACGTTCAGTCGGGATTCTAGATTTACTCTGAAGTCCTGAGTTGTTGAGTTTAGGAGGGAAATCTGACTCTTGTACGAGTTCAGCAGAGTTTTACTGCTGTTGAATGAAGCTTCAGTTTCTGTGTCCAAAGTCGTAATTTTGGCTTTGAAGTCCAAAAATGGTGCAAAGGTCAACAAACAATAATGAAGTTACACTCAGCACCTTTATTGAGATAACAGACAGTATAGTATATGTGCTGTGATAGTTAAAAAGGAACCTTTTCACAAATCTGGTTCATGTCTTACATAAAACAGACAACAGACACTAAAATAATCAGTTTTTGGTAATTTGATTTCTTTTTTTGCAGAATTACCTTCAGTGGTTTCCTCAATCATTTGTAGTTTCTTTTCAAGGTCAGTCTTGGTGGCAACCAGTTGGTCTTCAAGTTTGACTTCAAGACCCCGAGTCGTTAGATTCAGGAGGGAAAGTTCATTTTTGTACATGTCCAGTAAGTTTCTGGTGCTGTTGATTGAAAGTCTAGTTTGCGTTTCCAGATTTTCAACCTGGGCTGTTTATGTCCAAAAACAGGTCAACAAGTTTAAACTCCATTCGTTTTACACACCAAATCGTCTATTTTTATAATTACAACTCATATTTACACCCACCTGCAGTTTGACCAATCAGATGGTTCATGGTGGCGTTTTGTGTTTTCAGCTCGTTAATGGCTTCATTGAATCTGCTTGTGATTTTGTGGTCCAGTTCAATTCTCTGGTTTTGTAGTTTGGTGCTAAAGGCTTGAAATACAGGTTAAGTAAGTTAGAATCTTTGTTAAAAGGATATTCTGATTAATGTGGAAGAATAATAAGTGTGAAACTACCTTCGGTGTTTTTCTGAACCGCCTCCAGTTTATCTTCAAAATCCATCTTGGTGACGTTCAGCCAGTCCTCAACTTTGACCTCGAGGTCCTGGGCCGTTGACGTTAGGCGGGAAAGTTCCTTCTTGTAGGAGCTCAGAAGTTTGTTGGTGTTGTTGAAGGCAGCTCCAGTTTCCGTCTCCAGATTTTCAAACTTAGCTTTTTTTTCCACCAGCTGCCTCTCAGTTACATCCAGTCTCTCCTCGATGTCACTGAAGTTTCCCCCAATTCTTTCTTGCTGCTTCTCCAGTTGATCAACTTCAATCTTCAGGATGCTAATATCGATTTTGTGGTTGTTTGTGGATGTGGTCAACTCTGCAAGAATATATGTAAATTCTCTTAGACCTTATCATCTGGACTGGAGGATGTGGTGTCAGGCAAAACCTTTGAGACTCAGTTTAATATGTTTGCACCTTAAGTTATTTACAACAAAACAAAAACAAATGTTGTTGGAATGTCAAAATTACCTTCACTCTTTAACTGAATCACCTGCAGTTGGTTTTCAAGGTCCGTCTTGGTGACGTTCAGTCGGGATTCTAGATTTACTCTGAAGTCCTGAGTTGTTGAGTTTAGGAGGGAAATCTGACTCT
>CAEFZX010000018.1:0-41553 GCA_903066825.1 Alfaro cultratus | reverse complement strand
GATCTGGTGGGGAAACAAATTAAGCCAAACACAAATTTTTTAAAAGACAATGGGGTAAAAAAAAAAAAAAAAATATATATATATATATATATATATATATATATATATATATATATATAAATCTGAACTGCTTTGACTGTGACTTTTGATCAAACTAAAAAAATGTGACTTTTTTTTATGGAAGACTTTTGGACCTCAGACAGAAGTGATTTTGTGAAAAGTTATGGAGGTTTAACTTGTGTATTGTTTTTATTTTTGTCCTTCTAGACAATCTGAGCCTAGATGCCACGCTTACCTGAACAGTACCAGGCTTTAAACCCTTAGTGCTGTAAAAATCAAAACGCCTCAGAAACCTTGTCATCTGAATTACCATTGGGTATAAATTATGAATTTAGGAAGTTTGTAATTCCTAAAGTTAAAAAAATCTACATAAATCATCAAGTGACGTGTCGGTCAGAGATGGGACTTCTGCTCCAAGTGTTAATACCAACGTTTCTCATTCTTACTCATGCATCGTGTCACTTGACTTAAGAGGATTCTATAATAAAATACAATATATCACTATTTGAGGAGTAACACCACATGATGAGATGAAATTGTGTGGTTTTGTAGAAAAAAACAAAACAAAGAAATTTATTTGTGTCATCCCAACGGTTGCCTGTCTAAAACGTTTTACTCAAGCTGAAGTTGCGCATGAAAACTGACTGCCAGACTGACTGTACCTCCTGCTTTTGTTTGTAAAAAAAAAAAAAAATACTGTAGAGTCGGTGTGTTTTTTTTGGGGGTTTTTTACCCCGCTGACCTTTTTACATGCTGTCAAATATGCTGAACTTTTAAACAACAACAAAAAAAGTCGCAGTGAATATGATTGACTCAAGATAAACACTTGAGTTAATTTACAGTGCTTTGAAAAAAAAAATCTACACTAAAATCTTCAAAATAATCTTATTTGCTTTTTCAACATTACACAAATTATATAAACTAAAATAACCTGAAATAAAAAGAAAGAAAAGTAGTTTTAAAAAAACCTATCCAAACTAACCTGTTCCTGTATAAGGTACAGATATTGACAAGTTGGACAAAAAAAGGCAAAATAAATTTTTACTTAGAGAATCGAAACAGGGAACAAATTAGCTTTGTCTCCAACTGCTGAAGTGTATTAGCAGATTTTATTATTTTTTTTCTGTAATTACTCCTCTGATGATGTATCAAGTCTTGCTCTTATCCCTTAGGGGGGACACATTTGCTTCCTTATCCCACAGCTTCTCCTGGCTACCGCTAACAGCTGAAATGGTTAAGAAGATTTGGCAGCTCAGCAGCAACCAGCCAGCCGGTGAGGGAGGAACCGTCCTCCGGGGGCCAGAGGCAGGCAGCTCACTTGCCCGGGATTAAGTGGGATCGAGAGAGATTACAGCCCTCTCTCTCTCTCTCGTTCCCCCTGTTGCTCGATGAAAGCTTAGGACTCTGTCCACTCTCAGGGGAATATATTTTCTCAACGAACTGATTTATAGTTTTCTCTTCGATTGGAGGACTTGGATACCTCAGGTGTAAGGTAAGACACAATGTTGGTTAGTTGAAGAAGGAAGAGTTGGATAAAGGCCACAGGGCAGTAGTTACCCATTCAGTAGCTCCACCTACTTCACAACACTTTACTGACAGATCTATCATCCCATGTGAGCTACACTTTTCAGGACAGTCGGACCTGTTGAAGCAGTAACATCTTCCTTAGAGTTGTGGCTGCAAATCGTGCAAATCTAGTTTGCTTTCTCATGATTTCTGATGAACTCTGGTGTTTCGTTCATCAGTCAGAGATTATCATCCATTTCCACATCACTGATGTCATAAAGCATGCCATTAACATTTGACCCTATTCATACTGGCAGAGCTGGGACTACATGTTCCTGCTTCATCCCACTGCCGGCCTACCCAATGGGTTGCTTGCTCCCTTTTTTAAAGTAGACAAACTTACAGATTTTTCAAATAGTCTAAATCTGCTGCCTTGTAAAATTTAATTAATTCTGTATTGAATGCCTAGAATACACTTTATATGGTAGTGATGCTATCAGGGCCACCAGTGGAGGGGGCTGTGTGGTGCCATTTTGAAGCCACATTAATAAACTGTGGTATGTATCAGTAAGGAGTAATATTTGTATGAGTCGTCCGAGTTAACATTTACCAAATGGACAAACGTTTTTTTGTGTTTGTTTAGATTTTAAAATGCTATGTTCATGTCTAGCAAATTATTTATGCCTAACTCAATATTTGTTGCAAACCTCTGTTTTGTCCGTCCATCCATTTTCTTACCTAATGACACTCAAATTTATATGTCTGTGTCTCCACATGACCAAAGTCCCTTGCAATCACTGAGTACATGTTTTCTTTATATAATAAGTTACGGGATCTTTATGGGCTTCAGTTTTATGCAGTAATTATTCTGGCAGTAATTTTGCCCAAAAACCTGGGCAACATTTCCCTATGAAGATTCTGTTTTATTCTAGACTCCTAGGGAGATTCAGTGAGCTTTAGCTTAGCTGCAACACAATATAGAATCAAGAATTATGATATGGATTTCTCAATTATAGGTAGTTAGGCTTATATCTGGGCGAACAATTTTGAAAAAAAAAAAAAAAAAGCCTTAAAAAAAAGTGTTCAAAGACAACAAAAAAACACTTTTCAAAGCTTAAATGTCAAGTTTTCAATCACACATTTGAGCCGAGAACGCACTTGTAAGAGTTTTAAAAGACTTGTCTAAATAATGCTTGACCAGAATCATTTTACTAGGGCTTCGATCACACGTGGAGTTCCTCAAGACTCTGTTCTCAAGACCTCTTTTTTGTATAGAAATATGGCTTAAAACTGCAAAGAATGTTCAAAACATTTCTTGTATTCTCTTTTTTTTTTTTATTCAATTTTAAATGTAATTATTCTAACAATAACTTTGGCATTAGGTTATGTAAATTTCATCTCCATTTCGTATATCTTCCTTTCAGAGCTACAACACATTGCAAACTGTAAATGGGACCATTTTGAAGGTGCACTATAGTGCGATGTCATTTACCACATCCAATTTTTTAAAAGGAATAGCTTAACACACATTCTGACTAAATCAGCAGACATTTTATGATTAAAAAAAGAGAGACTGACTATATATCAAAGAAGCTCTCTTTCAGCTCTCTGACTTACATCCATTAATCCCCAGGTTTACCGTCCATCCTGGTGATCAGCTAACAGGTGGTCGGGGGTCCAGGGATCATGAGGCAGGCGGTGGAGGCTCAGGTCGTAACTCAGCCCTTTGAGCTTGGAGAGCAAGGTGAAGCAGAGTCCTGGCCTACAGGTTTAATCTGTTGTGCGGTTTGGCGGTCTGATGTGACGGTTTCTCCGCTGCAGGCCTACGGCAGATCCTGTCGGACGTGATCGAGGAGGTGAGACGCTCTGTTAGTCAGGACATTGATGGAGCAGAGGTCCTCCACAGTCTGCTGACTGCGTCCTGGCTCCAGTCGCTGCTTAAGGTTGGAAAACAGACATTTCTATGTTCACCTTTTCAATTAGCTAAAGTTTTCTTGTAATCTTTTAGGCTATTTTTATGCTATTTCCAGGTGTACGAATGTCTTCAAAGGTATCTGACAGACTGCCCAGCTCCAGCTCTGGATTTTGCTTCAGGACTCTCACTTCAGGTTTGTTACGCTGTCATTTTAGGACAGTCGGTGTGTATTTTTCTCACGTTGAACATGTATTCTGTTCGGGTGTAGTTGTTGATAGACATCAGATCGCTCCCATACTGTTCTGAAGAAGCCAAAGAGTTGTACCGTCTCCTCCGACAGCCGCACATGCAGGTGAGAAACCAGTTGCTTTGTTCAAATTTGTTGTTAGGATGTGGAAATGTAAAAATGACAAAAAAGATAATAGATGCTTCAACAGTCCCTGTAGTTTTTAGCCACATTATTTTAAAAAAAAAGAAAAAGTGACTCAAGAGTAGAGCCTTGAGGAACTCCACATGTGATTGCAGCCCTAGGAATTTGATTAATTATTGTTTAGACATTGGAAAAGTTCCTGTAAAGATGTGCTGACACTGATACTATCTCTGTGTATTAAAAACATTAAATCAAAGTATTAAGTTAATAAAATATTCTGATTTTATCAGCTATTAATATGAAACCTACACCCAAAATGTTGAATCACAAAGATTAGATGGAGTAGGTAGGAAAAGGTTGAAAACTGCACCGTTATTTGTTTATTTAAGGCACTTTAATGAAAACATAATAAAGACAATGAGTCATTTTTTTCAAATTAGCTTATATTCTTTTTGTTTCAAAAACATAATGAGACTTTAAGGCTCAAAAGCTCTCAAATTTAATGTGGTTGCGTCTTTTTTCAACAACTTTTTTCCATTAGAAAAAAACACCTTGAGCAGGACTTCCCGTATTATATTTTTACAGTGAAATGCCAATTTTCTTCCACTAGTAGCTCATAAAAAATTATATATTTAGCAAGTTTTGACTTGAAAATCTGATTTATGAAGTTCACTATGCACTTTGAAACAACGTTGAAGTCTGGTGGCCTCGGTGGAAAAGTACTCAACAAATAACAACTGACAAATATTTAAGTTGCTTCAGCTATTGATTGGAAAGCAACTATGTTAATAAATATGCTTCTTTCATAATTTAAGTTAGTATACAATTTTAATAGTAATAGTCTTAAAAAATCTAGAATTCTTGGACCAGACTTGTAGATTCCCAGATAATAGTGGCGATAAAGTGAATTTCCCTGATAAAATCTTGACAATGTTTAGGATTTTTATTTATTTATTTTTTGTTGTTGTTCAGGCTCTTCTCTCAGCTCACGACACCGTGGCCCAGAAGGACTACGAGCCGGTGCTGCCGCCGATGCCGGACGAGCTGCCGGACGAAGAGGAGGCCACCCGAATCGTCTGCCTGGTCAAGAACAAGCAGCCTCTGGTGAGCTGCTCATTTAAAAGTGACTCCTCTGAAAGATTTTCTCTTTCAGATTCCTTTAAAATCCAATCAGTTGAATTAAGTCAACTTTAAAACATTTGATTAGTATTCATTTGGACTATTCTGTAGGCTTAGTAAAAATATTTTTATTATATTTATTACATTTTGGAGATCTGAACCTTAAGTCTGTCCACATAAAAATCTTATTTACAGCATTATATTGCATATAGATGGTATGAAAAGATTGCATGAAAGATTTTGTTGGTTCAAAGATTTAATGAAGTCTTTGATTAGTTTCCTAAATAATCTAACTAAATTTCTTTGAAAGAAAACAAGTTTTGTTTATTGGGAAAATACAGAGCTAGTATAATATGCTATTAGTTTGTTATGTCAGAGATCTGTCCACAGCTCCTTGCAGAACATCACAGTTATACTTGCTCTCCATATCAGATACATTCCGTGCTTTCAATTCTTTATAGCCACTAACCATCCAACAAAATCTGTGATTTAGCTATTTTTACGTTTTCGTAATTTTCTGTTCTGTGAAGAAGTTATTGACATATTTAAAAAAGCAAGAATAAACCCGGCATATTTTCAGTGACTGTGTTGTGTCACAGCTTTGCGGGCTGAGTGGTTCGTCTCATGCTTGTGCAAGAAGGTGTCGATCAGGAACAGGAAGTGCCTGGAGCGTTCACAGCGACCAGACATTTGGAGGGCAAAGCCCCGCTCCGGAGCACCTGCGGCGTTTCTCGTGTTGCGAGGTTCGGCGGACCTGCTGCCGCCCGGCTGAGCTGCCGTGCCGCCCCGCGGGGGTCCGACCGCACCTGCTCACCTGCACGCCTCGACACGAAGTGAGCTATCGCAAGCAGACCATTCACTGCAGCGTCTGTTACACCGATCTGGAGCAAAAGTTGAACCAGTCGGCGCCGTCCGTCTACAATCCTGTTGGGTTTGGTAAGAAAAGACGCTTCCAGAAACGATGCCTTGAAAAGTCGTCATTGCTCCGCCTTCATCCATCCATCCATCTATTCATCGCCATACGGATTAATATTTTGTCTGTTTTCTCTGGGGATCACCCTGCTAAAGAGTCGGGACCGTTCACCTGTGCTCCATATCCTCCCTGTCTTGGCGTGCCATGCTACCTCAACAAAGGCACCTACCTTCATCCAGACTTGCCTCAGAAGCTTCGTGCCCAAAGCCCTTGCGTCCGCACAGCTCCCCCGAGCCCCATGCAGCCTCCCCGGGTGCTGGAGGAGACACCCATGGAGACGTCCAATCAGGAGAGCCTGGACAAGTTGAGGACGACGGTACAACAAGCAGCCAGCTCAGTGGAAAGCAGCAGTAAAGACATCAGAGTCCTGGGAGAGAGGATGGTAGCTGCAACAGATCGCATGACCGAGACGGTTCAGTCTTTGGTCCTCCTCACTCAAGTGGTGGACCGGCTACAAACACTCCTCACAACCACCAGGACAGATATCAAGATTTCACACGCAGAGCAGTCCAGATGTTCCTCCTCGTCCAGTGCCAGCTCTCTGGAGGCTCCCTCCACCTCAAAGGGCCCTTCTCCTATCACTGCAAATCATCAAGGACCCCCACTCACCACCGTCAAAACAAGAAAATGTAACCCCTGTGATCCAGACGTCTCTAGAGGCTTACTTACAAACGGTGAACTAGAACTCATGAAGACGGCCAACAATGTGAAGGGATGTCACACCAGCCAGAGGAGGAAGAAGAAGAAAAGGAAGAAACCCACCTGAGTGACGATAAAGGGGTTAATAACAGTGAGCGTTTTTTTTTTGGGGGGGGGGGATCACTATGCCTCCAATCATTTTTCCGAGCTTCATTCGAGAAGTTAAAGAATTTCCTCTCCTTGTGTGCCCTTGTTTTATTCTTGTCTTTACAAATTCACCCACTTCCTTCTGTCCCTTCATGACCTTCAGCAGACTTCATCAGCATCCCAGTCAGCATCCTCCATGCTTAACAACGTGTTCTGTTGTTCTGTTTTCTGTTTCAGGGAGCGACTATAAAGAGAAATGACATCACGGGAGAGATTTTCGTGGCTCGTGTTATTCACGGAGGGCTGGCCGATCGAAGTGGTGAGACACTTTATATTGAACAGTGGAGTGAGGGCAAAATTACAACATAAACACCGTGGAGTTATAAAGAAAATGGCATACTGCCATTCAAAAATCTATCTATTCATCTCTGACTCCATCCTGCAATGATTCAACAAATATTTCAACTATTCTGAAACCTTTTTTTTTTTTCTTAAACATTTGCCCCTTGAAATGGTCCTCAAAGGCTATTTATTTTAGTAAATTAACAGGCTTTCATGTTATGCAGATGAGCATCGCATTCATTTTTGCAAAGAAACCTCAAACCAGTTTACTAAACTCTTGTGTTTTGGTTATGTTTTAAGAAAAAGTGGCCAAATAACTTTTAAAAATATCTTTCAACTAAATCCTCAGGTTTAGTTTGAATGTGTTTCTCTGTATGCAGGCCTGCTTCATGCAGGAGACAGGATTATAGAGGTGAATGGTTTTCCTGTGGACGGAATGGAGCCTGAGCAAGTTATCCAAGTCGTGGTGGGTTGATTAAGAGTAGAAATTATATCGGTTATTTCCTTCATTTAATATCCTTCATGCTTACTGTAAGATGTTGTAGTCTTAACTGGATAAAGAGGGTATAATAAAGTTTTTATTTTTATGACATCCAATCAGCAAGCTCGGTCACATGGCACCATCATGTTTAAGGTCATTCCCATTACAGAGAGGCCGATCCACAACCAGACTATGGTGAGCCTTCCACCGCGCTTCTGTAATTTCTTTGTTTTAGACATGAAACCTAATAAAACGAGTGTAAATCGTTGCTCAGCTCTACGTCCGGGCCATGACCGACTACAGCCCTCAGCAGGACCCAACCATCCCCTGCGCCGACGCCGGGATGAGCTTCAAGAAAGGCGACATCTTGGAGATCGTGGACCAGACCGACGCCCTCTGGTGGCAAGCCAAGAAGCTGCCCGGCAGCTCGGCCTGCGCCGGGCTCATCCCTTCCACTAGCCTGCTCAAACGGTGAGTCTGAACCCAACTCTCTGCATCCTCTTCATGAAGGTGTTTTAAACCTAGATCGGTGTGGTGGAGCTCCATGGAGGATTTTGAGGGATGTTCTGCTTTGAATAAGCTGTATTTTCATCCTGATCTCTTTGGAAGATCTGGTTTTCCTTTAAAACTCTCCCACAGTCCTAGGAGGGGGGGAAACAGGCTCAGTCCTAGTGGGCTCACACTCACCATGTGTGTTCTTTCACAAGCTTTTTTTGTTTTCTTGGTTTCGGGAACTGACGGGCTGACGGGATAGCCGCTGAGAAATCCTTTAGTCTCCTGTGGCAACCTTCCCCATTCAGTTCCTTCAGACTAGCCAGCAGCAAGTAGCAATTGAGCATCTGCTGAGCTTATTATACGAGCTGAGTGAAATGCTGGTAAAAACTTTGCTAAAGGGTTAATGGAGGAGTGATGTTGTGATGACTTCTTGAAGGCGGAGTTTCAGAAAAAGCAGGAGTTTCTTAAAGAGACAGATTCCCAATTTCAAGGTGCACAATACCTAAACTTTTCAGGTAAAAAAAAAAAAGAAGTACTTTACCAAAAATCTGTCGGTTAAATGCAGTCTTAGAAAAAAAGTACACTGTATGATCCGTTAGCTTGTACACGTTTAGCAGCGATTTGTTTTTAATAGAACTGTTTCTCATCTGGAATGTTGTGCTTTATATGTTCAAGACTTTTTTTTTCTTTAGCAAACTGATTACATTTGTATCTTGGAAATATAAAGAACTTTCCCCTGAACTGTGTTCCTGTTACAGGAAGCAGAGGGAGTTCTGGTGGTCCCAGCCGTACCAACCACACGTCTGCATGCAAATCTGTGAGTGACCTGCTCTTGATTTTGCTGTTGCCATCTATTCAATCGTCCATATGAACTCACAGACAGGTTTTATATGTTTCACTCCATGCTTCCTGCAGTGAGCACCGTCGACGAAGGTAAATAAAAGTTACGTTCAGATTTCTGTGGAATTATTTTTTCAAAAATCCTTCCACATTTTTTTTTTTTCTTCACAGAGGAAGATTTGATGGCCATTGACGAGAGATGTGTTGAAGCAGGTAACATTTAGTTCAGATGTACCATCACATATTTTTATTTATTTATTTTTTTTGCTTCTTTTGTATTTAATTCTCTGTGTGTGTTTTTGGGCCAAAACAGATGAGGAGGCATTTGAATGTGGTAGGTAAGTCTTTAATAAATTTATTTTGGAGCCTGAACTCGACGACTCGATCTGTTTTCCTGCCCTTCACGGAAAACACTTTTTTTCTTTTACAAACCTTTCTGATTCCTGATGCGCAAAACGTCAGAGGAGCTCAGAGAAGGTGAAACTGGTGTTTTTTAATAGATTTCAGCCTCTGTAGATGTATCAATTTACAGTCATAATTTCTCTATCCATTAGGTTTTCACTTAATCAATAAGTTTGCTAAATGTTCCTTCTCTGCTCTTTTTTTCCCCATCAGAGGAGGATGACTTCAGCAGCAACATTGAAGGAGTTTACTTGGGTAACTACTGACCTTAAAGCAATTGTTTATTAGAGTGTATATTTAATATTTAAATGTGTTTTTCACATAATTTGTATGAATTTCCATGAGAGAAACCAAGAGTCAGTGAATGTATTTATTGGGGGGCAAAAAAACACCAAAAAACTTGCCTATGGCCCTTTTTTCCCCAGAAAATGAATTAATTGTAGTGTAAATATAATAGAGAATTTGTGCAGTCACTTATAATTGTGATGCTGAATAATATTAATATTGAGATGACGATTGCATTTCAACATATATCTCAGGTCTAACCTAAACCTTATCGCTTACAGCCCCCCTAAAAATGTTCTCAAGCCCTGTAATATTTTGTTGTTGTTTTACCAAAGAAATTGACAACAAATTCAACATAATAAGAGCTATATGCTTACAGCAACTTCTCTGTTTTTGTTGCTGTTTGATACATCTTGGCATCTCCGCTCCCTAAGCCCCCTTTGTCCGTGAAACGTAGCGACGCCCCCTGCTTTGACGCGATGCTTACATGATGAAAACGCCACGTATAATCAACACGTGAACTATATCTTAACAGCACTTCTACAGCGTGTAAAATAAAATACAACGTGTCCACTGCGGCTCCTGTTAAGGTGCAAAAAGCATCTGTGTAAAGGTTAGCCTCTGAAATCCTTTGTTTTTAACCATCAGCGGGGTTCAGGCGCAGCATCCGTCTGTGTCGCCGGCGTTCCCAGAGCACAACTCAGCCTTCCTCCCACATCCGCTGTCCCAGCAGCTGCAGCAACGTCCTAAGTAACCCTTATGAGGAGGTGGTCCGGTACCAACGCCACCCAGAGGACACGCATCGCGTCATTGCCCTCATAGGTACAGAAATAAAACTTTGGTTTAATGTTTGTACAATCTGGAGAAGTATGCAGTTTGATTTCAGAATATCACGGGTCTGGATAATGAAAGACTTTGTCTTGTTCTTGTTCCTCAGGTTCATCTGGTGTAGGTGTGAATGAGCTCCGACGGCGCTTGATCGAGATGAACCCAAACATCTTCCAGGGAGCTATACCTCGTACGTGTAACGCCTTTGGAGTCACCAAAATATTATGAATCATCATTGTTTTAGCTAGTAGAAGTCATATATTTAGTTTTTCCTCTTTCACTAGACACAACAAGAAGTCCAAGAGGGTACGAGGAATCCGGGAGAGAATATTACTTCACCAGCCGAGAGATTTTTGATCACATGGTCTACAATAATCAGTAACGCTGCTATCTGTCACATGCTTTTAAATGCCTTCATATAAATTGTGATGTTGTAATTTAATGCTGTTATTTTTCATAGGTTTCTGGAGTGTGGTGAGTACAAAGGTAACCTTTATGGAACTAGCATTGATGCTGTGAAAGACGTTTTAAACAGCGGAAAGATCTGTGTCGTCGACATAGAGCCAAACGTAAGCCTTGAAAGCCTCGCCACACCCGCTTTAGGGTCAGAACTGGTGATGTAGAGTAAAAGGAATGCACTTTGCCTCATTGTTTTAGGTTGTACAGGCAGTGAGGACTCATGAATTGAGAGCGTACATTGTCTATGTGAAGCCCCCGCCTCTGGAGCGCCTCAGGGAGACGAGACAGGACTCGTACATCACCACCAACTACTACGTCAACCGTCCATTCAAAGTATTCTCTCTGATGGCCAGGTTTTATTGTTCGCATCTAGTGTCTCTTAGTTACAGACAGTAGTAGGATCAGTAGCAGGTGTGAGATGATGTCACTGGTGAACCAGCACAAGATCTTACAGGGTCAACTTAAAAATTGATCCGAAATGAAGAGTTTTGAAAGATGAGACCAAAGTAGAGATGTTTGACCGACACCAAAAATCAGCGTCAGCACAAAGATTTCATGCAAACTGTCAAACATGATGAACACACACGATGTTGTGTGTTTAGTGGTTTTAGCGGCCAGATTATCATGAGGTGTACCCCAAGGAACTGTACTGGAGCCACTTCTTTTTTTTCCCACCTTAGATGTGTTAATTATTCATTTATATAATATAATTCAAACTTTTTGCAATTTTTTGAGATCCTTAGTTTTGTATATTTTTTTTTATCTAAAAAAATTACCTTCCTAATATATGCTCTATATCACACAAAAACTATATATTTTCCTATGTGGCTATTACAAAACTCAGTTTATGCTGAACTTAAAAGCTGAACAACACAGTGATTAAATAGGTCAGACAAAAATATGAGCTAAAGATTTGAGCATCAATTTTTTTATTTTTTGTTATGGACATTGTTGGTCATCAACCCACAAAAATCCCCAAAGGCTTCAAGCTGAAATCCAATCTGACTTTGATTTTCAACAGGATGAAGACTTCTGCGAGATGGAGGAGTCAGCCCGGAAGATCGAGGCTCAGTACTTTCAGTTCTTTGATCAGGTGATTGTCAACGATGAGCTGCAGGACTCCTGCGTCCAGCTGCTGACAGCCGTCAGGAAGGCACAGGATGAACCACAGTGGGTCCCCGCCTGCTGGATCCGACCCACGGCTGAATCATGAGAGAGAGGGATTAGGGCACTCTTCGCTGGGAAGATACAAATGTTGAAATGTAAAATCCTTGCCTGGATGTTTGAGGGGAAGCAAGCCAGAAAATATGTAAATCCTTTGATCTGTATGTATATGTGTGGAAAGCTTGTTCTGGTCTTTAAATCTCTTTAAATCCCAGAGGACACAAAGCCCTAAGAAATCCCATAAACTGTGTCACAATTTCTTTTTTTTTTCTTCTTTTTTTTTTTTTTAAACTCTGCTCAACATAGCTATTTATTTAGATGTGCTTTGTGTACTGGATTGGAAGGTGTTTAGATTAAAATAAATCCGTTTTGTACTTTGGATGCAGCTCCATTTTCAATAAAGAGAAAAACATACAAAAACTGATGTGTTTTTTTTAAGATCAGATATGTACTCGCAAACTTGAAATACTTTTTTTTCTGAATTTTTGCAATATAGAAATAAAATATTTTGGTGTTTGCTCTCCTTGCGTGTTTTCATGACCAAAAAAAAGAAATTAATGGGTTCACGTCATTTTGAAAGGACAGTATTGTGTGTTTCATGCTGCCATTTTATTTCACTGCCAAGTAACTGAAGTACACATAAGTTTTTAAAAATGCCACATATGTCAAATACGACTTAGAAAATTGACTTCGTAATTTAATAAATCAACGTAAAAAATGCTTTCTAAAATAAAATGTGATATAACTGCAACCTGAGCAAAAGAGTTACAATATGTGAATACTTTTGTGACTGATAAAATGTATTTATATCCGTTTGGGATGTATGCTTTTATTTTGAAATTATACGTACTACTTCCTGGCGCTGCGTAACATCCGGTTAAGTAAGGTAGCTCAGTGAGCGTAAACAGCACAGCGTTACCTCGATTTTTAACTGTCTTGGTGTTGAAAAAGTCCGCTTGTGTTGATGAGAATGTGACCAGGAATTCATTTCGCTGGAGGGTTTTGGGTGAAAAGACCGAGAATGGACGGGGGAGACGGGAAAGTAAGTATTTATCTATGTACAAGACGAATAACGGTTCTGTTAAGTCGACGTTTTCTCATATCTCAACGTCTGTAAGATGCATTTCATTCTGTATCATATCACAAGGAGCCACACATTCATACTGGTATCCAGGCACACACACCATCCATTTTCTCCGTTGCTTTTATTTGGGGGGTTTTGTTTAAATTTCCTATAACTTCTTGTATTTTTTGTTACTTTGCAGAGTATAAGGTTCAGGGAGCTGCCGCCTCTTCCTAAGGTAAGTATCTGTTATGGTCCCATTATTATTACTGTCTGTAGAAAGTCAGAGCTGATTTAAGTACAGGGTGGTGGATATAAGGTTCAATAAAGTCTATAAAACTTTCAGTAGAATCATTTTAGAATTGGAGCTTTAGATGCAATTTAACTAGTAATAATAGGACAAATTTAATGTAGTTGCTTTTTAAATTTATCCTCCTTTTGCATTTCTTTTAAGAGGTTGCTGGCAGTGTCTATTAAGGCAGGATGTTGGGGTTCTGGTAGAGTTCAGAGGTCATTTATTTCAGTCGATTTTCATTAAAAAAAAAAAGTTTAAATACATCTTTATTTGTGGAAGTTAGAAACTTCCACATTAAAATGCCCAGCTTTTTAGTCTCTGTTCTGTTATCTAGCAAATTAAAAGTTCAAATTAAAAAAGAATTGATTTTATTCTTAGGTTACATTTTTTTTTATTGTGTACCAATCACCAAGTTTTTTGCAATTTACTAAATAAATATGTATTTATGTGATCATTTACATAAACTTAGAAATGCACAAATAAGAAATGTACGTAATTTTTCTCTTTTAGTTATATTTTAAATACATAGGAACAATAAAAAGTGCATTTATTATATAGATGTAAAGAATGCAGAATTGTTTTGGTGTTGTCATTAATAATTGAAATATTTTATAGTCCTATGTTGCTTAACCTCACTACTTTAACTTTTATTTGAATTAATTGTACCCATGAAAGGCAGTGGGAGGAGCTAAGATTGTCCAGGCTGTCCAATCAGATGCTGGGGACTATTGAAGACCCCCAATGAGTTTTATTGCATGGCAGATTCTAATGCAGAAAATCTTAAATTGTTAAATATATCAATAATTGTAATACATATTGATATCAAGTATTAATTGATGATGTTGGTATAAAATTCTGTATTTAATAAATTATTGACACATCATATATTTACAGATTTCTGTCAGATCTCATTTAATTTGTTTTTACTACTACCATATAAACAAAAAATGTTTAAAACTATTTATTTGTCGGATCGTGACAGGTTTAGCGCTTGATATCTAATTACCACATCACAGTTTGCATGTTCACAACCAGACTAAAATGCGAAAAGCTGCGAACTCAGCTTTAAAGAATGTGTGTTTATTGACGTAGAACAAAGCAAAAATAACGAATAAATGCTGCAGAAACTCGGAAGGTTTAAAAGTTGCCTTTTTCCGAACAACAATGCGCTGCGGTGCCGTCAATAAAAAGCAAACCAAATCCCACCAAAGCTCGCCTCTCGATCATCACAAACAGCCACTCTTATGATGCTCCAAGTCTTTTGTAAAAGGTTTAAATCGTTTGACCTCTGCTCCAACTAATCCTCCGTCTTGGCAGATTTAGCTCAGGATTTATCTGTTAGGATGTCGTGTGTGGCTTCGCTTTGCTCTGAGTTGTATTCTTGACCGAAATGGCCAGAAAAACCACGGTAAGGTTTTTGTTATCTCAGCCGTTTGTTTCGGGCTTAGCTACATCCAAGAAGTTCTGCTATATGAGTATAAAAACCACACCGGTTCAGATGATACGTATTAACGAATTACTTATCATGTGGTTGCTCCGTTTAGTAAGAGTAGGAGTTTCTTATTTGGATCAGGGTTTTTTTTTATTTATAAGAAAACATAGTTGACTTGGATAAGTGTGTAAAAGTCCTTAAAAATTTGTACTATCTCTTTAAGGCCCACTCTTTGTTTGATTATGAGTAATATTACATTGGTAAAAAAATGACTAAATAATTAGAGATAATTAGTTTTATGCTTGCTTTTTTGTCTCCATAGCGAGGGCAGCGAGCCCTTCCCACCATGTCCAGGTAGGAAAACTTTTCCTCTTTAACAACTTCTTTGTTAAAAATGAGAATCATAATGAAACTCTCTTTTTTTGTTGTTGTTGTTTCATACAAGCCAAGACACAGTAGGTGGGTCCAAATTTTTTTCAGAAGCCACATTGTTGATTTATTTCTGTTTTTTAATTGAAATGAAAAAACGTTAACAGATTTTCCAGCCCCGAAACGGAAAAAGAAGAAGCCAAGAAAAGACGGAAATGGAGAAGGAGATGTGGACGGTAAGGAGTTGAGGTTAAAAACTGGAACCCAAAAAAAAAACCCAGAGTTCTTTGTGTGAATAATTATGTTTCCTCAGATCAGGAAATGGAGATGGGAGCGCTCGGCAGCCGGAGGGCGTCCGAGGTCGGGGATCACCTGACACTCGAAGCCACGACAGACGCTCCGACGCAGAGGAAACGGAAGAAGAAGAAAGCTACGTCCACAGGTGAAACCACTCCGCTTTCCTCTTGTGTTTTTCAAAAGTACGGTCGCCGTTTTAAGCTTATTCGTCTCGAATTCAGATCTGGAAGACAACCAAGCCGACCTGGTCAACGGAGACACAGGGGATCAGACCACCGACGGGGAAGAAGTGGTGAAGAAAACCAAAAAGAAAAAGTAAAAAAACCCAAAGAAAAATAACAGAATTAGAGTTAAGAAGACAACAACAACAACATAAAAAAAGGTGTTTCTCATGTTCAGGAAGTCGAAGGTCGCGGAGTCGCCGCTTCCCGACGAGTTTTGCGTCGAAGAGGACGACATCATCAACGACAGCTGTTCGCCGATCCCCCAGCAGGCCTTGTTCTCAGCGCCGCAGGGTCAGAGCCAGCCGGTCGGGAAGCTGTTCGTAGAGAGAACCAGTGAGTTCATCACACCCATAGTTATCTACAGTAACGTAATGAACTTAACACTTGAATTACAGGCTGTATGAAGAATCAAATGAAGCTAGCAGTTACTGACATCATAAGTAATAAATTATGTTTTAGAAACAAGATATAACCAAAAATTTAAGATACTCCATTAAATCTACAATAATGGAAGTTTATTATGAGTGGAATAAACTTGTTTTGTTTCTTTTTGTTATTGTCGTGTTGATACGCAGAGCGGTTCCA
Organism: Alfaro cultratus; assembly: GCA_903066825.1. Lineage (NCBI taxonomy): Eukaryota > Metazoa > Chordata > Actinopteri > Cyprinodontiformes > Poeciliidae > Alfaro > Alfaro cultratus. The sequence goes on along the minus strand of CAEFZX010000018.1, from coordinate 25,263 downwards.
GGCCGCCGAGCGTTCCGACTGGAGGACGACGGGCGAGCAGATGGACGGCGTGGCTGAGCTGCAGCACATGCCGCCGCTCTGGACCACCAGAGACGTTTCCGTCCGAGTCCACGAAGGCTTCAGGTGAGGGAGAGGTGGGGGACTCTCAGAACTCAGCATTCACCTCTCCTGTATCCTCTGCAATGCTTCTCCTCCGTTTTACTTATTTATTATTTTTTTAGGGTGTTCGGTCTGTTCTGTCACGGCTTCCTGGCCGGCTACGCCGTGTGGAACGTGGTGGTGGTCTACATGCTGGCCGGGCAGCACCTCACCGCTCTGCGCAACCTGCTGGAGCAGTACCACGGCCTGGCCTACCCCTCACAGGCCCTGCTCTACATGCTGCTGGCCATCTGCACCGTCGCCTCCTTCGACAGGTGAACCAGGAGGAATCCCTTTCAAAATAAGAGTCTACACTTTACAAAAAGTCACTTAAGAAAATATCTTAATCGTAAAAGTGCTTTTATTCCAAAGACATGTATTTATTGTAAAATATTATACAAAAAAATTAAGGAATGTTCCTTTTTTAGTGGAGAAAAAGTGAAATATTTGGAAACCACCTTTTTAATGAATTTATTTTTGCTTATCTTTTTATTTGAAAAAAGCCAGCTTAACCCTACGGTCATATCTCACGAAACATGTTTTCTTTCTTTCTTTTTTTTCTTCTTTTTTTTAGCCTTTCTTAGTTTTCTGAAGTTTTAAGAACAAAGAAGAGAGAGAGAGGAAAAAATGGAAGAGCACTTTGCAAATGAAAATTGTTTTGAAAATTTCTCTCAAAAGTTTCCACATTTTCTTTCTAGGAAATCTCTTGAGATTAACCTCAAAATTTCTGCGTTTTTTTTTTTTTTTTTTTCCCCAGGCACGTCTCACTTTTCGAACTCACAGATGTCTTTGTTTTTGCTAGACAATTTCTGAGATTAATCTCAAAATTTCAGACTTGTTTTTTTGTCAGAAATTCACTCCTCCTTTTCTTCTGTCTACAACTGCCCTGATACGCCGTCGTACAAGCAAGAACCACATGTTTTGATCGGATCAGGAACAATCAGTCTGATGTACACCGAAATGTGAACATACTCCTCAAAATTGACGATTTATTTTTTGATTTTGCTTTTCTGTTGTCAGGGTGAACCTGGCTAAAGGTCCGGTGGCTCTGCGGCAGTTCATCACTCTGGATCCAGTGGCTCTGGCTTCGTTCTGTAAATCCACATCCATTCAGAGATTATTGATCCTTGTTGTTTCTGTTCGCTTTAATCCCACACTCTGTTTCGTTTTTCCCACACAGTGTATTTCTCCGCATTGATTCTCTCTCTGAGTCAGCAGATGACCAGCGATCGGATCAACCTCTACGCGTCCTCCAACACAACAATATGGTGCGACGGCTCAGATAATCCTGACGTTACGAATCAAACGTAAAGGCCAGGATTACATTCCTCGCTTTCATCTGTTCCTGCTGCAGGCCTCAAGGGTCGGAGCACCAGATCCTCCACCCGTGGGTGACCATCAACCTGGTGGTGGCTCTGCTGGTGGGCTTGGCGTGGATCTTTATCGCCACCAGGCCGGAGACAGACTACACCGAGGGTGAGAAAGAAAGACAACGTTGGCAAACTGTTAGAATTCCAGTGAAATCCACTGTGAAATCACAGATTTATGTCGCGTTTTTTTGTTTTCTTTAGGTTATCTGAGGGCGATGGAGGTTGAGCCGGCAAGGCCGGAGGACAAACCAGAAATTACTGGCTAAAAAAAAAAAAAGGAGCAACTGTTAATCTCTTCTTACTGCAGCTTTGTTGACATCTGTGATTGTATTAGAGATGATTTTGTTTGGTTTTTTTTCTCTTAAAATATAGAGTTTAAAGTAATCCAACGATGGCTCTTCTTTATATCTGGTAAAATATTAAATTTATGAAACAAAATCCACTGAACAACAGATGTCCAGATGCATTTTCTGGGATCACTGAAATAAAAACAACTAATAACATGTTTTTGATTATTGTTATTAATTTACTCACTATTAGAAACAAAACTCTATCATAGTGAAAACAGACAAAAATTACAATGTTTAAAGAGTTTTTTTTTTTTACTTACAAATATAAACTGAGGTGGGTAGGTCAAGTATATTACGACTTTATTTTTTTTTTAATAATATTATGATTTAATTCTAGTTATTTGCTTTGATTTGTGTGTACTCATTTCACTCGAAGATATTAAAACAAATTTTTAAGTTGAAACATTTTAATTTGTACAAATAAAGGTGTTATGAGATTTTCATTAAGACACAAGTATTATTAGCCTAAAGTAAATTGGAGAAACTTAGTTCAAATGATTCAAAGATAAAAGAAAATCCGTAAACTTCCATAAACCCAAACAGGCGCTCGATTACTCTGGTCTTCTTGCTGTGGCTAGGCGGTGTAGCCGCACGCAGATTTGCTATGTTGACGTGGTAACTGGCAACATTTGGACGCAAACCTCCAAACATACACGAGTAAGAGGTACCAGCGCGGTCATGTTGGACTTTGCCATCTTCGCTGTCACTTTTGTCGTCATTTTGGTGGGAGCTGTTCTCTATTTGTACCCGGTAAGCCCCAATATAGGTCAACGTTAGTTAGCTTTTAGCAGGATGCTAGCTTTAGGGCGGACTGCAATCGCAAAACACTCGATTTTAAAACATCTGCAGATTTTTGCAAATTGCGACGGCTAGTGTGTGACAGTTTTACAAGTCCAGACATTGTGTAATGTTCTCTCATGATCGGGATTCATTTTATTCAACTCGCTGCAAATGTAGTGCATAAAGCCACAGTTTTTCTTAGTTATGGTGAAAGACGCGTAGATATGAACATTGAAAGTGTGTCATTTCTTAGCCGATTTTTAGAAAGGACAAATATCTGTTTGCATGATAAATTGTTTGTCTCAAAAAGCTTGGACTCCCTTAGAAGAAAAACAATAGGCTTAAAATGGACAACATTCAAATGGAGATCGCCATGACATGTTCACTTGATTCTTATAAACATGTCTCCAGTCTTCCAGAAGGGCCTCTGGTGTCCCTGGTCTGTACCCCACAGATGAGAAGTAAGTTCATTTTCAATACTGTTCTGTTCTTGTCAGACTATGCATATTTAAATAAGTTGAAAAGTATGTTTTTGTCTTTTCCATTTTGCTGATTTGCTACATAATCATGACACAATAAGTCATGGACAACTACTTAACTGTATCAAACGATGCATTTAAATGTAGGTTTACTTATTTGTAGAGTTGACAATCCTGAATTCAGCTGCATAAACAGAAAAATGTTCTCTCCTTGATGTTGTTTTGCTTCTTCTTTTCATTCTTTAGGGATGGAAACTTGCAGGACATCGTCAACCAAGGCAGTCTGCATGAGTTCCTTGTTAACCTGCATCAGGAGTTTGGATCCGTGGCGTCCTTCTGGTTCGGCGGGCGGCCGGTGGTCAGCCTGGGTTCCGTGAACCAGCTCAAGCAGCACATCAACCCCAATCACACCAGTAAGGACGTCGCGCTCAAACTGAGGGTCTTTTGTCCATGTGAATACCTAAACTCTTCACATTTTTTCTGATTTTCAGCCGACTCCTTTGAGACCATGTTGAAGTCGCTGCTCGGATACCCACCGGGGATGGGAGGTGGGCCCAACGAGTCGGTGGTTAGAAAGAAATTATATGAAGGTGCCATCAATAACAGCCTGAAGAACAACTTCCCAGTCATGCTGAAGGTTTGTCTGGATCACTTTAAATGAGGCTCGCCTCAAATCCGTACTGACCAGGGCGTTTTGTGTAGGTGGCGGAGGAACTTGTGGGAAAGTGGAAGTCATTCCCGGAGGCTCAGCACATCCCGCTGTGTGCCCACCTGCTGGGTCTGGCCCTGAAGACCGTCACCCAGCTGGGTCTGGGCGAGCGCTTCAAAGACGACACCGAAATCATCTCCTTCCGCAAGAACCACGACGCGGTGAGAATCATTAGATTTTTTGTCTTCTTCTTTTTTTTTCTTTTTTTTAAGCCGGCATCAAAATTAATTAAGTGTTTGTTCTGATTCTGCCAGATCTGGTCTGAAATTGGGAAGGGCTACATGGACGGCTCCATGGAGAAGAGCTCCAGTAGAAAAGCTCATTATGAGAAGGGTGAGTTAAAACATTGAACTTTGTTGCGATCTACTTTCAGTCTGTGATGCTGTTTTGACAAAACTTTTGATTGACTCCTTGTACAAAATTTAGGAAGCCAACATCTTTGAGTTGTTTATGAGTTTGGGGCTTCCTGATTGGCTTATTTATCCACTTATTACTATGCGGCTTCGCCCACATTCTTGTCAACTTGAACAGAAAAAGTAATTAAAACACACTTTTGGCAATCTTGCATTGTTGATAAAATTCAGAAATTTTTTTTAACAAATAACCAAAACAGCAACATGTCATTTATAGTTGTCGCATTTCAGGAGCCGTATTCTGCTAAAATGAGAGTTTATGTTGAAAGAAAATATGAAAACGTATCAAAATGTAATCATCCTCTGGTAATTTTTGATGGGTTTGAATCTAAATTCAACACAAGAATCTCATTCACTGTATTGTCAATTCATTCACATAAAAGAGGTTTGGAGACATCTAGTGACGGAGTTGGGAACTACAACTATGGACATCCTTTACTCATCTTCAAAACCAGGAGGACGATTTGGACTCAAGATTGGATCTGTTAATTTTTTTTCTTTGTTCACAGGATTTTACATCTTATTGTTATTGCTTTGGATCTTTTTCTTTTTGTTTTAACCATAAATGATTTTTTAAAACCTTTGATCAGCTTTGTCAGAGATGGAATCCATGCTCCTGTCAGTGGTGAAGGAGAGGAAGGCCCAGAGGAAACAGACGGCGTTTGTGGATGCTCTTCTTCAGTCCAGTCTCACAGAACGACAGGTGGAGTCTTTGATAGCTGTAAAAAAAAAAAAAAAAGAAAACTGATGGTGAACCTTATGAAATTGTAATTTTTTTTGTATTTCGGTGTTTTAGGTCATGGAGGACTGCATGGTCTTCACTCTGGCTGGATGCGTCATCACTGCTAACTGTAAGCGAGGAATTATCCTGAAAGTAAACTCGTAACAGAAATGACTGCTTTGCCTCATAAAAAAGGATCCAAAGTGAAAAATGCTGTTTCGTTTCGGCCAGTGTGCATCTGGGCGCTTCACTTCCTGTCCACATCCAAAGAGGTCCAAGACAAACTCTACCAGGAGTTACAAGACGTTTTGGGTTCTGATCCGGTTTCCCTAGACAAGATTCCTCAGCTCAGGTGAGACCCGTTCCGTTCCAGTTTTAGTATCATCCTTCATATGTAGGGTGAGTTTAATCTTGTCTCTCTTTGGGAAGATACTGCCAGCAGGTTCTCAATGAGACAGTAAGGACCGCCAAGCTGACCCCCGTAGCTGCTCGACTTCAGGAAGTGGAGGGCAAAGTCGATCAACATGTGATCCCTAAAGAGGTATCAACTTTCTTCAGGCGTCCAGCTTGTGGCCACAATAGGAGGAAGTAACAGCAACGTTTCATGTATTCACTTTCAGACTTTGGTAATCTACGCCCTGGGAGTGGTCCTTCAGGATGCAGACACATGGAGCGCCCCCTACAGGTTCAACCTTTAGTTAATGGAAGAACTAAAATACCTCTGATTCTTAATATGGAAAAACTAAGTACAACTTTGCTTCATCTAAGTGAGCACCTCTTTAAAAGCAGGAGTCTGTTCTTTACTTTTACTACTAAAACTTCAGCTAGTGTCGCTGCAATTTCGCAACTGCGGCATTTCCAGTGAATGAGAAACGCAGTTCAAATTCCACGTGAATAATTTTGCTCATGCGACAAGTCGTTAAAAAAAAACATCATCGTCCTACCGCTCCCTGTTCTTCTTTGTCTTTTCTGCCATCACTAACATCCTGTTGTTGATTGTGTGATATGAAACTTTTTATTGAATTTTATTGTATTTTTTCCCCCCAAAATTTGTGTGTTTCCATTAAGTCAATTTACTTTCGTAATTCCAATTTGCGCAATTATATGGCCAACGGAAACACAGTTACTATTGTCCTGGAGGCATCAGTAATGATCTTAGAGAAGCAACTCTTGATGCTTGTCAATCAGCTAAAAATTCAGGGATTATTTCCAAATTATTTGAAGACTATCATTTTACAGCAGAGAAGAGTCCTAAGTGGAAATCTTTCAGGAAAGGTTCCATTTAGAAGTTTGTCCCTAACTGGGTCATCAACTGGAAGGTGATCTCAAACATGGCAGCAAATCTACAGTAGTGGTTGAAGAAGATTCAAGGTGATTGAAACGTGGCGTTGCAGAAAAAGGAAGGTGTGTAATCCTCAACAAACAGAGGCAATATGGCAAAGAAGAGACAACTACTGAGAGTTCATGGGGTATACTTAATGTTTTCTGACTATTTGATGAGCACATTTTCTGTGGGCACCAATGTTTAGACATTGCCCAAGGTGTGCCGCAAGGAGTCTTACTATGGCAACTTCTTTTTCCGAGATGGTTCTATAAGCTGTTTGCTCAAATTGTACTTGGTTTATTCTTTCTACAAATTGGCTTCACTATTGCAGATAAAATTGTGCAAACCAAACATTATTCTTACATTTATCAGGTTTGATCCAGATCGATTTGAGGAAGAATCTGCGAGGAAGAGCTTCTGCCTACTTGGCTTCTCAGGGAATCAAACCTGTCCGGAACTCAGGTAGTTTCACATTTTTATGACCAAGCTTTTGTCAGAAGATTGTGGTTTAATAATTGGCTAAATTGTTTTGGGGTTTTTTGTTGTTGTTTTTTGTTAGGTTTGCTTACACTGTAGCTACAGTCCTGCTCAGCACGTTGGTGCGACATCTGAAGCTTCACCAGCTGGAAGATCAAGTGGCAGAAGTCAAATCTGAGCTGGTGTCCACACCCAAGGATGAAACCTGGATCACTGTCGGCAGTAGAAAAAGCTGAAAATATTCTACAAGAGCCCAGCCACTAAAGCATCATGCTCCTAGAAAACAATCAACTTAAGTGAGAATTTACCAGCAAAGTATTACAGTCGTGGTTTAAAATCAAGCTCTTAATTGAACCGGTTGTAAGGACCAGAGACTTTCAAGACATTTCTAACCTGCAGCCAAATAAATTTCTACTTCATAAATGGGTAAGCTCTAAAGGCAAGAGTTATGAAGTTTTATTTTTAAAGGAGCACCCTGTAACAAACACTGCCATCTAGTGGCTTTCCACTCGATCTGCTTTTGAGCAAGAAGTTATATCTTTATTAACAATTATGTAAATCATCTGTGGAAAAGAAAAATAACTTTACCTTTTCAGCTCTTCCTGTTTGTGGATCCACAAAATGAGCCCCTTTTTTTTATGTTTTTTTGTTTTCTTTTTAATTGTACTCATTTTATGTCTTTTTTTTAGTCGTAGAAATATGACTTTCCACAGTTGTCCTATGTTGTAACGATTTAATTTTGCCAAAATGAATACAATTTTTTTTAAATCAGTAGAAACTACCTGAAACATTTTTTTAAACATGATTTATTTTTTCCAGATGTTTATAATATTGGTAATCTTAATTTTCATTGCTGCTTTAGGCCAAATATTAGAGCCTTACAGCATTTGGATATTTCATTTCACTTTTTAAGGCCTCTTGTTTAATAAACTTGAACAGAAAATATTGTTTGTGTTGTCTTTTATTTGATTTTACAAAATATTCGTCTATTAATGGAATTGCAAAAGTAGCTTCTAATAAATCTACATGACTCCGCCTACTTGCTGCTTGATTATTACAAGCGTAAACAAATCTGAAGTGTCGTGAACTGCACATTTTTACAAGTTGGGGAACTGCGTTGCACCTCAAACTTATTACCCAATAAGTAATATTTAAACATCAATGGACGTTTATAAGAAAGAAATAATAGAATTCAATACGATTAATTTAGCATAGTCCATCTCCGTGTGTCAGTGGAAACATATTTTAAACATAGATCATCGTGGGAAGCCCTGCTCCTGGGACAGCCCTTGCAGTACCACACGCGGCCACTGGCGGCGCCGCCGAGCCCTGCATCCCGCTCTGCCAAAAGATGTGAAAATGGCGGAGCTACAAATGCTTCTGGAAGAGGAGATTCCAGCAGGACGAGGCGCTCTTCTAGACAGTTTCACCAACTTGGAAAGAGTAGCAGAGTACTGCGAAAGCAACTATGTCCAGGTATGTTGGTATAATGCAATTTTTGGCTCAGGTTTAAGACGGGCATCCCTGACTGGGCGAGCTGATGCTAGGCTAACTACTGCTAGCGCTGTTTTATAGCTTTCCTCTGCTAAGGCGAAAATGAGGCACTCTCAGGGCGTGTGCTTTGAAACTAAGTCAACAAGTGATCGATTTATTTACGTGTTATTAACCTTATTAACATGTACAACTATTAGCTTCACATTTTCAACAACGTTATGGTGTGTGTGTGTGTGTGTGTGTGTGTGTGTGTGCTGTAGCTCCGCAGGTCACTAGCTAGCCACTTTCCCTCACCACCAACGGTTGGAATAAAACAATAAGAAGGATAAACGGGTCGTGAAATCAATCGTCGCGATCAGGGAGATTAGGCAGCTATCGATGAAGGATATCTAGTCTGACTAATCTGTGCTGAGCTGTGGTTGGCAGCAGCTAAACCGCTGTGATCACACGACTTCACCGCTGATTTAAGATGCAATGCACAACCTGCAAATGTATTCAAATGAGTCTTTAAAAGGCTCCTAATCCCCCCCTTTAATATCTCAATGCTCATATGGTTGTTGCTTTATTAGTGAACTCAAATGTTGCAGCAGATATTCATCACAGTAATGGAAGTGAACCGATGGGATGGAGGACCGACAGCTGACACAGAGGCCGATTTCTTCCTGTTTTGTTGGGGTTTTTTAAAAATTATTTTTGGTTGTTTATCATGGTTTGGCCTCCCAATTGCATCATTCCGAGGACTGCTAGACATCTACGCTAACTTTAAACTAAAGATCCAGGAGTTCCAGTCTAATATTGTAGATCTGACCACAACTTTCCAGCATTTATATCTGGTTGTGATAGCGAAATCCTGAGCTGATCAGGTCTGACCGGTCGTCCTGGAGACCAGGGGCGTGGTTTGTCCACGCTGCACCCCCCAGACAGCTGCTATCCCTCTCCTGTTGCTGGGACAGGAGTGTTAGTCTGGAGAATGCTATTAGGATGTGTCACATCTTCCTCTGGATGTGGGCCAACATCGTCAGTCGTGTAGTCATGGAACTTGTGAGCTCTCCACAGAAATGTAAGTCTGTAGAGAGAGGATGCAGAAATGACATCCAGATTCTGAACATATTCACACATTTTTAGATTGATGTCAAAAATATTGTCTTGACTATTTCCACTTATTGTGGTGTTTCGCTTTGACGTACATCTCATAAAATTGACCCTTAGAAATTGTCTTTGATTGACTTTTCTTTTCTGTCAGCTTTGGTGGTGGTGGAGACTTTCCTTACGACGTCGTATTGACCTAAGCCTGTCACAATACACATTTAAATGAGCTCGATGATTTATGTTTTATTTATGATTTCAATTGTGTGGGTTTTTAATTCTGCTTTATTTATTTGTCGTTTCATTTGTGCCTTGTTTCATGCCAGACTCACACAGACCGTTATATGAAAGCTGGACTTAGTGTCTTGTGCAGGGTTTGGAACTTTTCTACTTTTTTTAAATTTTATTGTTGATATTAACTAATTCTATATTTTTAACACATCTAGTATGCAGTTGAAACATCTATTCTGTTTTCATCTCCATTTTATTACCAGAGTTAATTGTCAGGGTTTCCGCTCAGTGCATTATAAGCCTGGCGGGCCTCCAGGTTTAACTTGCGCCCCCACCAGGCTAAGCTTTGTTTTATTTATTTTAGTTTGTTTTTTGTTTAATGTCTGCCATTTTTAAGATGTTATAGTTGGTGTTTATCTATTTCTACATAGTGATACTTTCCAGTTTCCTGTCAACCTTTAAAAAGCTTTAACTCAAAAGCCCAATAGGTGGTCGTTAGCAAGTTTTCTGGTTTAAACCCTGTTATTGCCATGAACTTGGCTGCAACTAATAACCTTTTTTTAAATGAAATGATTTCTTCCATTTTCTATTATTATAAAGAAGCATCTTTTTCTTTGATCAAAATAAAACTCCTTCCCAACCCGTTAGTCTTTATACTCCAACACGCTCTTGTTTACTTTTCCGGTGCTGCTTTATGTTGCGATTCCTGATAAATGTCAAATATCAGACGTTATAAGGCGTCTGTGTCTCATGAGAAGTAACATTTGGTTCTTGCAGTAGCTGTCAAGTTTAAAATGGAAAGGTGGCATCCAGTGGATTGACTGAGACAAACTGATTTTATGCTCCCAGTTTAGCAGAATAATGTTACCCAAAGTACATGGAAGCTAAGATTAGCTCCTGAGGTGGCCCCTTTTTCAGAGCTCTGTCCTGGCAGGGAAAAATCTTTGTCATATTAGTAAATTTTTGTTGTTGTTTGAATTAGAAGTGAAAGGTGACTTTATTTTATTTTTATTTTTTTTGATTGAATGTGTTGAAATCTGCTCTGAAATGTTCACCTCCATGTTCTCATCAACCTGCCTCCAGCAACTCCTTTCAGACCAAATCCATCTGTTTCAGGTGCTTATACGACTCGACTTGGGTTGACTTGACTTCTGTTTTTGTCATTTCTACGTCATTTTCACAGTCTCTCATCTTCAACTGCTGCTTACAGAAGAGCTCACGTGCCATTTACTTCTCAAGTGATTCATGTTTGTCTGCACATTGTCACACGTGTTAATGACTGAAGGCGCTCTAAGTCACTAAAGCCTAATTTATTTCTAGAAAAAGATGTTATTGTGCCTCATAGACAGATGATAATGGCATTAAGACAAAAATTAAAACAAAAAATCTGTATGATTTCCTGCATTAGTGACAAAAATTAGGTGGCACACCAATAATTCAGTCCCCATTTTCTTAATTTTGGGAGTTTGTATATCAGTCGATATTATAATAGCAACTGTGTTGCTATCTTAAGTAAGTATTCAGATCAAAAGAATGTGTATTGGAATAGGTAGCCAAGGCTTTTTAAAGATTGGTGATTGGCCATAAAACCTCAATCAGTGCACTTTTAATTTTAACTGCTACTTAAAACGTAAATATAAAAAAAATGCTATAGTTTGTCTAAAGGGTAGAAATTATGTATTACAACAAGCTAATATTGCCAAGTTTTTTGTTTTCTTTTTAAGAAAGTATCTTCCAAAAAAATTCTATCAGAAATACTATCAAGCAATTTTCTTGGCATCAGATTTTTTAAGTCAATTTCGAAATAAGAGGTGTGACTTTTACCCCCCTGTTGAGACTTAAACCTCATATTTCTACAAGTCGAGTCATTTCACATGTTTCTGTCGACGTTTGTCCAGAAATGTTTATACAGGCCAGTTGAATTTTGCAGATTTTTAAAAATAAAATCTGTGTAAACATAAACTCACATCATTCCGAGCTCCATGAGAGTTCCAGTAGATGATCTTAGTCGTTGTTTTCGTACCGACTCGTATGGAAATTTAACACAATTGTTCTACGTAGCCATGACGTCTAAATGCATGTTTGTTCAGTCTCCAGACAAGCAGAGGGCGCTGGAGGAGACCAAGAACTACACTACCCAGTCCCTGGCCAGCGTGGCCTACCTGATCAACACGCTGGCCAACAATGTGCTGCAAATGCTCGACATCCAGGCGTCGCAGCTGCGCCGCATGGAGTCCTCCATCAATCACATCTCTCAGGTACCGGCGGATCCGGCTCCCAAAACGCATTCACAGTCTGAGATTGGGTTCAGCGGTTTAATTACGCAACCTTTACTGCCTCCCGTCCCTCAGACGGTGGACATCCACAAAGAGAAAGTAGCACGGCGAGAGATCGGCATCCTCACCACCAACAAGAACACCTCCCGCACGCACAAGATCATCGCCCCGGCCAACCCCGAGAGGCCCGTCCGCTACATCCGCAAACCCATCGACTACAGCCTGCTGGACGACATGGGCCACGGAGTCAAGGTGCTCACTGGTTTTTCGTCTGTAATGTTTGGAATACACTTGGAAAAAACGTGAAATATGACTAGGAAAAAACAAAAAGTTTTGTATTCACCCACGTTTCAACTGTTACGGTGTCTTCATATTATAATAACGGAATAAACAATTCATATCACGTATTTCTGTCAAAATCTCCATTTGACCTTTTAAGTTACTGACTGGAATCCCAGTGACACAAACACTGGGATGTTTGTGTTGGTGATACTGATGCGAAACCCCAAACACTGTCAAGAAATGTGGCCAAATAACATGAAGTCTGGAATTTTGCACTGAAAATGTGTAGGAATCCTGATGAACTTTGATTTTTCTAACAATGTTTCCTTAAACAAAGACAGAGGAGTCGTTTCTGTGTGAAAACATGTCAAATATAAAATGAAATTCCATTTTCCAAAATTTTCTTCAAATTAAAATTTGAATCAAATTGTGCTTTTGTTGATGCAAAACAAAAGAATAGATCTAATGTAGAGGACATAAAAAGGTCAGAGCTCTCAGGTTTCACTGCATTTCAGAGTGAAGTAATGGAAGAAAAAAATCAATAAGTCTGTCTTTTTTGCCAGGAAACTAAATCTAAACTCTGTCACCTGCTGCTGGCAACAGATTTCTGTCCTGCTATTTTCTCAAAGAATAACATATTAAAAGTGGTTTATTCTGTGTCTTTGTTTCCCAGCAATGGGGAAACAAAAGCACCGAAGCTCAAATTCCTCAGATCTGAACAATCAGCTCTTGTTAGCAGCTTTTCAGAAAACCAACTTTACTGTTGTTTCTCCTGTTAACCCCCTGATTTCTTCCTCTCTCTCTCTCTGTTTCTCTCTCAATGCTTGCCAAAATGTCTCTTTGTTGTCAACTCTAGTGGTTGCAAAGGTTTAAGGTAAGAATTTCAAAGTAAAAGCCTGAAATGAGGTGGGGATTGTTTTGCTTTCAGGGTGTGTCGGTGGATTGGGTCGACCTGCAATGGGAGTGGCTTTTGTTTCTGTTTCTTTTTTTTCTTTCTGTTTTTAATCACCTTGTTTACTGTTGAGTATCTATTCATTCCTATTCATAATCAGACAAGATGACAGTAGAAAGTGGAAACTACTAATTTGTCACAAAACGGCATAAATTCGTCCTGTGACAAATCTGCTAAAATGTCAGTCCATCCGTCGTTTGATATTTTAGTCTCTTTGAAGCCTTAAAGTTCTTTAAAATCCGTGGTAATTTTAATACTAGAATGAAAATGTCCAGCTACTATTGGGAGTAGCTAACCAACAGGTGTTCACACCTCTGTCCTCCCACACAGGGCAGCGCTCAAAACATGAAAACCGGAGGAGGCGCCCTCCCTCGCACCAACCCCCCCACACAGAAGCCCCCCAGCCCGCCTATGTCAGGGAAAGGCACCCTTGGGTATGTAAGCTACATCGGGTTTGTTTTGGTTTTTGAATCATTTTTTTTGGTAAAGTAAAGCACAGATCAGAGTTGATCTGTGCTTTACTTGAGAACAGGTTGGACCGGGATTAACAGTACATAAGCTCGGCTGACCTTATTGGTCGTTCTCAGGTCATCATTAATAAAACATCAGCATCAGTTCACGCATTAATAATAGCTGAATGTTTCCTTGTGCAGACCGCTGAACTAACATTTCACTGTTGACTTTAGGATGGCTTTCAACCAAATACTCAGACTGCATCTGTATGAAATCGAAATGTATATTCAGACATTTTATCTCTGTTTTTGTACATAGAAATTTGTCTCACAGTAGAGTAGTAGTAGCTTCTCTCTGTGGTCAATTTTATATCAGAAAAGTCAAATATTTCTTTGTGATGTTGGACAGATTCTTTCTTGGGACCTCTTGTCTTTTGACAATAAAGAAACAAAAACCTGTTGCTGGCTTTTCATCAACATTTTGGGACTTGATGGCATCATTCAGTTAGTGTTTTTTTTCCCCTTTTGGTGTAACTTGAGATGATTATTGCAGATTTTGAAGTATGGAAGCTGTGTTGGCTCATGAACGAATGGAAAAGATGTTTCTCTTTGGTGCTTTTTTGCATTTTGGTTTCATATGAAGTTATTGAACAAGTGTAGGATGTGTTTAAAGGTGATAAAGAAGAGCTCAGTTCTTGTATTATGAGCCTAATCAAACATTTCCTCACTTAGAGAATGTTTTTGGGAAACGGTGGATATTTTTGATTGAAAATTCCTTCTGTCTTGGTGGAAAAACCCCCACCAGATGTTGGACTTGCTTTGAGTTTCTCACAGCAGCTGAAGGTTGCACATGTTCTGTGTCCTAACTCATGCAAGGCGTGTTTATCCCTCAGGGGTTCGACTTGCGCTTCTCGTAACTTTGTGTTTGTTTTGTCTCTGCGTGTGAAAAAGAAGCTTGTATTTGTACCCTGCAGTTGTTTGTTGTGTCCACACCTTCATATCGACCCACAGAGGTGTGTGTTTGTCCCTTCAAGATGCATATCGATCACCCATGATGCATCAAAGCTTGTGAAAAATCTCCTCAGATTTATTTGATTTTGTTAACATTTATTTTCCACCGTTTCGTTTGTATGACCACTCCAAGCTGCTACACATTTCTCATAACAAATGTTCTTGCCATCCAAACGCAGAGAGAGGCTCTGATCACCGAATCTTTGTTTCCTCATGTTTAAAACTCATCAGAGCTGCTGTTGGACTAAAGAGGAAACCGTATTTGCTCACAAGCGAAGCAAAAGACACAATTTGGTTGCACCTTTTAAGTAATGGTAATAAAAAATGTGGTGAGAGAGTAACTCATTCACTGTTTCAGCATTTTGAAATCGTTTTGATTAGAAGGAAGAGTTAACTTAACCAGAATTAGCTTAAATAATTGTTAAAGTTATTTAAGGGAAAATAAATTAAATATGTATTTACAAGCGTTATATTTAAAAGGAAAGAAAAAAAAATCTCCCTCTTGGATCAGAAGTCGGGTCGGATCCGACGTGGGAGAAGCTTATGGAAGGACACCCAAATATTTGACCCAGTAGTTCAGTTGAATGTTGGAGCGTTTGCTCTGACGGAACCGGTGGAACTGGGTCGGGTTTGTAGGCCGCCCTGCTCACACACACCTTTTCAGATCTGCTCAGAGATTTTCTCGAAGGCTTTTTGATATGGGTGGGCGATATGCTCTTAAAGTTGTCTCACGATATTTTGGGATAATATTGTGATAACGCTAAAAATGACAATAGGGACTATTTCTTGCTACTTTTTTAGGTCGTAGCACCACCAAACAAATTCTGCTTTTGAGAAACGGCCATTTCTATAGTGTATTGCATTACACAAAGAGGTGTACTTTGTATCATAGTGATTGTGTTTAATCATATTTTCAAATTAATTGATACTCTCGTTGAATATACAGTGGAGGTAATAGTAAAACTGACAGTACAGACAGTTTTGGGGGATTTTAAACCTTATTAATAGGAATTAATTGTGACAATAAATCAAGATTCTTATCACGATAAGAAAATTATCTCGATAAACGCCCATCCCTACGATTTGATGGCCGCTCCAAATCATTGACCCTCTTATTGTCTATTTGAAAGATTTGTAAAATAGAGATTAGCTCTCGCTCTTTTGTTTTTTAATCAGAATTGCCAATTATTGTCTCCTGACAATTTATGTGACATAAAAAGAAGTTTCATTTTAGTCAATGTACTAATTTATGCCTTCATAAAGGTGAATTTCAGTTAAAGAAAAACTGGAAAACATGATAATTAAGGTGGGAAATGGCTGCAAGAAAATAAATCGAATATTGTCCCGCAAAGCAGAAAGTCAGGCGTGGCAGCAGAAACGGATGTAAAGGTTCACACAATAAGTTCTTTGTGTTAAAAACGATAAGATTAACAAAAATAATAACAATATACTGACCCAAACTGCCATTAATGACCCTGTTTTCAGTGCTTCATTCACAGACCAGGTCGCTAACTCTTCCAGATGTTTAAGTTGCTCCATGTTGTTTCCAAAACTCACCAGAGAATCTTGAGTTTATCAAAACCATTTCTATCTGATCCTGACTGAGAAGGAAAAACTGCTCCGCGTTTCTCCACCGACAGCAGTCACCTCACCTGTTTACCATCTGTCATGCCATTTTTTTTAAGTTTGCACTTTGTTTCTTCCTCCCCTCCCTCTTCCCCCAACACTCACCCTCGAATGCATCCCCCTCCACCCACCCCTGGATTCCTCCTAACCCTCACCCCCTCACAGGCGCCACTCCCCCTTCCGGACGCTCGAGCCGGTGCGTCCTCCCGTTGTCCCTAACGACTACGTCTCGAGCCCGACGCGCAACACGGCGCCCCCCCAGCAGAGCCCCGCACGCACTGCATCCGTTAATCAGAGGAACCGCACGTACAGGTACCCCCTCACTCCCCCTCGCCCCTCCTTCTGCTTCCCAGCATGCCTCTGTACTCTTAAACTTTAAACAAGCCCCTTTTTAACTCCCCCACCCCGCTGCCAGCTTCTAAAAACCTTTCTTCTTCTTCTCTGAAGCGACTCTCGGCCAAAATCTTTTTGATGGGCTTTTGTCCTTCCAGACGCTCTCTGTGAAACTCCTGCCCGCTCTGAGGAGAAACACAAGTTTGAATCTGTGCCCCCATCTGTTGCTCTCAAACTCTTCCAGTTTGTAAAGACGAGACAATCTTCCCCCGACTTTCCTCTGAATTTCTCCCCATCTACATCTCTCCATCTCTCAGTAGCTGCTTTTCCACCGCAAATGTGCGCAAACGTCAGAAAGCCGACCCAATTTTGCAACCGAGGTGTGTCCATTAAATAAGTAATTAAGTGAATGTCACCTGAGTAAGTTTCTTTACGCGACAAGTCATTAAAAACCATGGCAACGAAACAAAAACAAACCATCTTCCTTCCACTTCCTGCTGTGGTCTTTGTCGTTTTCACCAGTAGAAACATCCTGCTGTCGATCACGAGTCATGTGATGCTAAAAAAAAGTGTATATGTTGCAGTTTTGTGACACACATTTGTTTTCATACGTTTGAAAAACCACCAAAAACCTTTATTTATTTTTTTTACAGAAAAACAAGTTAATTTTTGTTTTGTTTGTCTAACTTTTGTGTTTCTGTTAAGCAGCCTTCCTTTGATAATCTCAGTTGGATGATGGAGATGCAGCTACCAAGCAAATAATTGCACAATTTGACATTTCTAAAATAATTTTGCTTAATGGAAACACGGTAATAAAAATAAAAAAAATCTCGCTTTTTGGTGAAAAGTTTAGGTGTTGGGATGAGGTGGGTTTATTTCACAAAACTGCAAGTCACATGATCAACAACTGGATGTTGCCTCTGGCGCAGAACATGAAGAACACAACAGGAAGTAAGTAAAGAATGATGGTTTTTAGTGACGTATTGCGTGAACAAACTTATTCACGTGTGATTTTTAACTTTTTTCTTATTTATTAGAAACAACACAATTCCAAAATTGTTCTTTTTTTGACATTCGCCTTAATATTTTCAAGAGTTTTGCGTACATTTGTAATGAAAACGCAGCTCTTCACCATCTTCCTGCTTTCACACACTCTCATGTTTGTGTGTGTGTGTCTTTTGTCGCTACAGCGTCTCCTGTGTTGTCTGTCCTCATTCAGGCGTCCAGCTGCTTCATTTATTCATTTATTTAATGTGTCAGTCATTTCAGAGGCTCACACTAACACATCGATGCTTCTTGAAGGTGCCACTTTGAGAGGATGTGGAGAAACGTTTTGCCTCTTATTGTTCTGTTGAAATGACTAAATATGACTTGAATAATTACACAATTAGCTGCTTAAATGATGATCTAATTCGTCGCAAATATGTTTGCGTAAAGGAGAAAACAAGCTGGAGTGTGCATCGCTTTGTGTGTGTGTGTGTGTGTGTGTGTGTGTGTGTTCTGACGCGTCTTGCCGCCCCGTCAGCAGCAGTGGGAGCAGCGGAGGAAGCCACCCCAGCAGCAGTCGCAGCAGCAGCCGAGAGAACAGCGGCAGTGGCAGTGTGGGCGTGCCCATCGCCGTGCCGACGCCTGCCCCGCCCACAGTATTTCCAGGTAACCCTGGGCGACCTTTATCCTCCTCGGCCGGAAACTAACTGAACTAATCCGAGCGTTGAGTTATACTTCAGATCTGCTGTTCTTCCCCTCCCTCACCTGTCTTTTTTGTTTGTTTGTTTGTTTGTTTGTTTGTTTCCTTCCTTCCTTCCTGACCTTTAACCCCCTCACTTTGACCCATCAGGTTCAGCCCCTCTCCCACCTAACACGGCCACATCTCCCCCTAACACTGCCACCACCCCCGGGCCACCTCCTTCTGTCCTAGACGGCCCACAACAGGCCCCTAACCCCTCTGTAGAGATCCCGCCTGTGCCCCCGCCCCCTCCTCAGCTTCCTGCCTCCATGGCCCCCTCAGGCACCGGCCCCGCTTCTTATGGCAACCCCGCACAAGGTGAGTGGGAGAAGCTCACCCTGCACCCCCCGACCCTTCATCCCACCGCCCCATGCTTGGTTTATCCATGTCTGTCTTGTCGACGTTCCTCACCGCAATCAAAGAGTCGCTGGGTTTTCTCTGGATGTTGTCCGGTGTGTTTGTGTCTAGAGGTCAGAAACTTGCTTGTTAAGGACCTCCATCCTCTCTATTATGTAATATTGTGTTGTTGTTGTTTATTTTAGCTTTACATCATGTTATAATGTTATTCCCCCATCAAAACATACATGGAGTGTTTCCTTCTTTTCATGCATGTTTGAGAAATCCTTTAATCTCCCATGGCAACCATTCAGCTGTGTGAAACGCCCGGGGGAAGCAAGCTCCGCCTTTGAGATATACGCAAAGAAGTGGCGGCTCAGTCTAGTCGCTTCATTTCAGAGCGTTTTGTCACGTAGCCCCTCAGACGTCCCATCAGACGTCCTCACACGGAGGACGATGGCGTCTGGCGAGACGTCGTGTTGTTGTGACGTAAAATGCGCTGACCGTCTGGCGGAACAGTTTCTGTGTTTTCTCTTTGTCCCCATTTGTTTTCTATTTGTTGTTTTCAGCTTTTTCTTCCCTGTTGGTGTCGGATTCCTGCCCTAAAAGGCAGTTTCTTGACTTTTCTCATCTTGAACATCATGAATCATTTCTGTTTTCCTTCAGAGTCATTTGAATTTCTGTCTATTTATATCGGTAGCAACCAAGACAAATAACAGACGGTGTGCATTTAATTTAACGCAACTTAATCATATAGTAATTAATTAGCACATAGCATCTTGTATGTAAGCTGTTTAAATGTTGCAGAATTAGCCCAATATTATTCCTTCCATCTATTCCTAAATGTAAACGTTTGTAATTTCTTTCACCAACTGAGGAGTCTCTGCTGCCCCCTGCTGTCGTCTGTCGATAGGTGCGCCTCAGTTCTACAGCATGAACCGCCCGGCGCAGCAGCAGCCCCAGAACCCCCCGGTCGGGGGGTCCCTGCCGTTCCGCCGGCCCTCGTCGGTCACGGGCCAGCCCAACACGGCCCACCACAACCAGAGCCAGCTGAACGGGGGGCCGCACTTTGCCCAGAACCAAGGTAACGCAGAACGGGTCCAGACTCGCTTCGTCACAAACTCCCAGTGATTTTTTGATGAGGGTTTTATGGGACAAAGCAGCATGTAACTGTGGTAGAGGTTTAGATATTGTTGAATATGACTTTTCAGTCTTTAGAACATTTAGAAAATCACCCGTCCTTTCCCTTCTACTTAACATTTTTGACCTACTTTGGGAACTATTTAAAATACAAGACTTTGTAGGAGGGGCTAGTCAGACACTTTTTCATTTCTGCTGCTTGACAAAAGTGAAGCTTTTGTCTTTAGTTTCCATATTGAAGCTTTTAGGTTGTAGAGGAAACTGACCTCTGGCTTGTTTCTCTTTTATTAAATCATTTCCTTCTCTTGTATCTCTAACCTCATGCTGGTGTCTGATTGTGTGTACTGGTGCTAGCAGGCCCACATGCGCCCCCTCCCCCATCCATGCAGATCACCCCCCAGCTGCCTCTCATGGGCTTTGTGGCCCGAGTTCAGGAGACTAGTAAGTAGCGTTTTAGTGCCTCGCTCCCTCTACGTGACCTCGGCTTGTGTGACCTTCACCTTCCTCATCGGCCGGTGTCTGTCTTTGTGTTTGAGTCTTTGGTTGATCTTGCTGTCCTGTCCACCAACATGAGCTGCTGCCTCCACATTCAGACCGCTCAGGCTAAAACCGCAGGAATTTAGTTTGAGACGTCGCCATCATTAAAAGCGAATGTGGGAGAACTGCAGGTTTCTGTGGCAGCAGATGTTGGCGGTTCATATTTCTAAAGCATGTTACTGTGGGGTTATTCTTTTATTTTACACGCATCATATTTGTTTCTACGTCGGCATGTCTTTTTCTGAACCCGCCTGGCACCTTTGTTTACGTCTCAAACCTTTCAGCGTTTTCTTGATCTCCTCTTTCCTTCAGAAGGAGTTATCTCACGTTTCCGTGGCTACCTGTAGTTTCAGACGTGCCGCCGCCACCTCCGCCCGCCGACGAGCCGGTGTTTGAGGAGCACACCCCGCCCCCGCCTCCGCCCGAGGACTACGAGGATGACGAGGAGGAAGAAGAGGAGTCGGCGGTGGTGGAGTACACCGACCCCTACGCTGAGGAAGACCCACCATGGGCCCCACGCAGCTATCTGGAGAAAGGTTTGTGTTCAGAAAGGAAACGTCAGATAAACATGTATGCATGTGTTTTAATCTGAGTTTGTTTTGTTTCGGACACATTTGTATGTTCCAAAACTGAACTTTGAACTCCTGAAACGAGGAGAGCTTCCACCTCTCCTCGTTTCTTCTCCAAGCTCCTGAAATGTGAATGTGCTCCAAAGCTGGAAAACCGACCTCTTCCTGTTTTTGCCAAGTACAGCAGTCAAATATCCGGACTTCTCCAGAAAATGTTTTCAGATGCTCAAATCTCCACTTCATGTGCGTCCTTTCTGTCCTCGCCTCAGTGGTGGCCATTTACGACTACTCCCGCGACAAAGAAGACGAGCTGTCCTTCCAGGAGGGCGCCATCATCTACGTGATCAAGAAGAACGACGACGGCTGGTACGAGGGAGTGATGAACGGGACCACGGGTCTCTTCCCCGGTAACTATGTGGAATCCATCATGCACTACGCCGATTGAGCAGCCCTCCTCTGACCGGAGCGGGCGGAGACTTGGATCAGACGGAGCACGAAGCCGTTCTAAAGGACACGACAAACTGAGGTCATTGTTTCGACATAGTTGTCGCCATTGTAAAACAACCACTGCTCTAGATATATCCTCCCTTGTAATGTTTCTTTCTTTATTTGACCAAGCAGGAGTGTTGCTAAGTTATGAAGCCACTACATTTGTTTTTTTGTCTTTTTTCATTTTGTTGTTGTTTACCAAGTCGCCCTTACTTTAAACAATATTTATTTGTAGTCGAAGAAAGGGCTGGAGGAAAATGCCTTCATGTGTAGATTTCTCCTCAACACTCCAGAGACAACTAGATCCTCAATAAGTGGGGGAGGGGGGCTTGGGTTTCCAGATTTCCAGTCGGGTACCTCAGGGACGGTGCCAAAGCTGAGCAAGACAAGCACACAGGATGTCTTAGTGCGACAGGATGGAGTGCTTTAAGGCGAGAGTTTGGATCATTTTCTGCAAGGTTTTATTTGACGAGACGCAACGGTTCAGGCAGTCGGGTCGACTCGTGCTCCACTTTGCAAGCCGGCGTGCGATTTCCGAAGAGAAGGAATCCTCATCCAGCCCTGGAATAACACGTGTTTTTGGAAGCGGAGCAGTGATTTTTCTTTGATTTTTCTCTTCTTTTATTTTTTCATGATGGTTTTGCTTGCAGAGCGTCAGACCGCATGTTTTCTTTCCTATTGATATTTTCAGATATGGTGTGGTTTGGTTTTTCTATATTCGCCCTCTTACGCAGACGACGACGTCGCGTCTCGGTCATCTCTCAGACGCTTGTGCCATATCGAAGTGTGTGTTGCTGTTCAGAGGTTATCTATCACTTCATTCGCAATAAAACTCGCCGGCGGGGGGTTCGAGGTGGGACTGGTACTGAAATGCAAAACTTTCTCAGCTTCTCCCCCCGAGTCGTTTCAAATCAAAAGCACATACGTTTGTAAGGAAAAAAAAAAGTGTAGAAGAAGAAGAAACAATATAACTGTGAGATGTATTATGTCCTCACAAAGGGACTTGTTGAATATGAAAAGAAGCCAGCTGTCGTGTTGAAATGGTTTTAGCGGCCATACTGAGCAAAAAAAAAACACACAAAAAGATTCACTTGTCCTCCGTATAGTTCAATACGCTTGACCGTTGGGTGTTTCCACCATGTCAGAATCTTTATTTTTTATTTTAAATGGAGAAAAAAAACAGAAATAAGTGGGTCTGTATGTAAGTCTTGCATGCCATTGTTCTTATCTGTAAACCTACATGGCGAGATCACCCATTTCTAAGAAAGAAGACGAGCCGCCCTGACCAGTAACAACCAGCCTCATCCAAAGAGACTGTCCAACTTCAAGCCCACGTCTCCGACCTGAAAGTAGCCGTCATGACGTCACCCGTGGACCATTATGTGCAAGCTGCTAGTGAATCCAGCAGGCGGGATATTTCCGCAACACTATATAGATGACACTAAACGGTCAAAACGTACATGTAAGGCCTTTGGCCTGCAGGATTCACAACCTTCTGGAGTCACGGATGTCCCTTAGGACGTCAGGTTAACAGTCCATAATGCCATTGTGTTGCACAGTCAAAGTTGAATTGCAGAAGTATCATATTTGTAAAATCATGAGAACAAAGACAATAAAGTTATTAAGATTTACTGGTGCACATGTGTCTATTTTTGTGGCTCAGACTGAAGGAGGTTGGTTCTGGGGTGAATGTTGGCTTGTTTGGCTAATGAAGGCTGAGCAGCTGTCGCTCGCTGCATCGCATTTGCTCTTACATGTGAAGCAAAGTAGCAGAGATGTAAAAATCAACCACTGTCTTCTTTTGACTGTTTCAGGCACTTAATAGTCACCAATGTGTATTTTTTGGGCTCGGTCACTAGATTGGGCTGTGGCCCAAAGTATTGCTGGATTTCAGATGACGTCACGCAATGCAGATGGCGGTCCAAAAGGAAATGCTGCCCGTTTACTTCTGTTGATCCAGTTTGAAGATGCCTAAAGTCTGTGTAATGTACGGTTGTCTCACCTGTATTATTAGATAAATGTGTAGTGCTTTCGATTTAGTTGGTCACAAGGGAGTTAAGTTTAAAAAACCTATCAAAAACAAGACGATAAAAGTGGATCAACAATCTACGGCTAAAAGGAGGAGTTGCAGAAACTTAACAACGCCATAGTTTCCAACAGGTAAGAATAGCTTCGTTTACATTGTATTTTCAGATACTTTGGACAGTTACTTAGAAAGAGAGGCATTCACATGTAAGGTAAAATATCTTATTTGTACGCCCTAGCTTGGTTAGGGTTAGGGCAAGTGCTGTTGTTGCTAGCTGCTAGCAGCTAGCAGCTAGCAGGTGATGTAGATTCCCAAGATCGGCCCCCTACTGTGACTGTTTCAAGTCCACCTCGCTGCAGCTAACAGAAAGGGGCTGGGACTGACCACTGCCAGTCTCCTACCTTATTTGGAAATGGAAGCATTGCACCATGTCTATTGAAATCTGTCAGCATGTATTTGAGAGTGAAATACATGCTGAGAATATGTATTTCATACATACGGAGAAAAATGTCACGAAAAGATTTTGTCGTGAAAATTTCAATATTTTAGCCACCTGAAATAATCCGTTCCCCCTCTATACCAGAGGAATAAAGAAATGTACCAACAAGTCTTTAATTGTGCTTATTCCTCTTATAATCAACAATAAATCATGTAAGTTTCAAAACATTTCATCATTGTTTGTCAAAGTGATGAGGGGGGAACGGTATATTTCAGCCAATTGAAAGAATCCGTTCCCCCTCCTAGACATAGGACCTTGTTATTTTTTCACAAGCTCTTTAACTTTGTTGAGTTCTCTCTTGTCATTTGATCATTATTTGACAAAGTTATGAGAGGGGAACCAAATATTTTAGCCACCTGATACAATCCATTCCCCCCATAACATGGGAACAATTTTATTTACCAGAAAGTCTTGAACTGAGTCTTCATTTCACAAGGGTTGAATCCTAAAGGATAGTTTAAATGCTTTTGGATTGAAACTATATAGTCACCTTATATGAAAGTCTTGTAAGGATAAATATCAGACATTGTTTTCAAAATGTAATTTATTAACCACATCAAACTCAGGAACTATGCAATGAAACTGATTGTATATTCATATATTGCAATTGTAATGACACATTTGTCTCTAAAAAAACAAGAAAAGAAAAGAAAAAAAGCCTTATATTTTTGGTATTTTTCCCAGATCCTTGTGGTACCATGAGGGTTGTGTAGGAAGCCCACCAATTGAAAAGAGCTATCAGTGCTTTGGTGGTTGCCTGACCCTCCTGAGTTTGATGTGGTTAATAAATGACATTTCGAAAACAATGTTTGATATTTATCCGTAATAAATGTATGGAGCCTAAACCAGCTCAAATATTTGGTTCCCCCCTCATAACTCTGGCAAATAAGGAGCAAATGCTTCCAAACTTACATGATTTATTGTTGATGATGAGAGGAATAAACACAGTTAAAATGTAGCAGGTAAATTAATTTGTTCCCATGTTTTGGAGGGGGAATGGATTGTATCAGGCAGCTGAGACAGCTAAAACATTTGGTTCCCCCCTCATAACTCTGGCAAATAAAGAGCAAATGCTTCCAAACTTACATGATTTATTGTTGATGGTGAGAGGAATAAACACAGTTAAAGGCTAGCAGGTATATTAGTTGGTTCAAATTATATGGAGGGGGCACAGATTATGTTAGGCAGCTGAAATATCCATTTGCTCCTCTCCCCATAACTTTGGGAAATAAACAGCAACTGTTTCCAAATTCTCAGAAATGGCTATGTGTGATAGCATGTAGTACACTGGAAATGTCCCTAATCCAGAAATGTGTCATATTTCACATTAGGACAGGATTTATCAGAAAGTCTAAACTCTCATCTTTTCAGGAAGTCTTAATTGTTGTGCTCTGCTATCAGCAGCTTCCATCCTCTTATATCAGCAATGAAAAATTA
>CAEFZX010000017.1:0-21859 GCA_903066825.1 Alfaro cultratus | reverse complement strand
TGTAGTATTTAGAGGTGTGTAGTATTTAGAGGTGTGTAGTATGTAGAGGTATGTAGTATTTAGAGGTGTGTAGTATTTAGAGGTGTGTAGTATTTAGAGGTGTGTAGTATGCAGAGGTATGTAGTATTTAGAGGTATGTAGCATTTAGAGGTATGTAGTATTTAGAGGTGTGTAGTATTTAGAGGTATGTAAAGCACCCAAATGTTGTACTCAAGTAAGACTATCGCTACTTCATGATATTTTTACTCAAGAAGGAAAAAGGGAGACATCTAAAAACTTCCCCAAGAAACTGTAAAAAAGTACTTGTTAAAAAAATAAGGCTACTCAAGAACAGAGTACTAGAGTTGTACTGTTTGATCACATTTTAAAAAGATTTCTATACCAAACATTGAAACTAATGTTGCATGTTAGAATAGGGTGGCATTTTTCCAGTGAAAATGTTTGTATCTTAATTTAACCTCCGAATGGCACAACAGCTGCTGCAGATGGGAAATGACATTAAAACTGCATTTTTGACTAAAACATGTTTAGTCAGACTCAAGCTGCGCTCGCTCTCTACTCGTAGTTCCGCCTCACTAGCGGGTCTTCCAGGGGGCTTATTTAGTGTAACACGCAGCTAGCGTGCTACACTAAATGTATCCGGCTATAAACAGTTCCTGCAGCTGCTGCAGCGCCCCATACATGTGCTCCTACCGGAGAGGCGACTGCCTGAGTCTGTGCCCGCGGGGATCCATCTATTTTGGAGACGTTCCTTGAATCGTGAAGGGCCGGAGCAGGTAAGAAGCAGCATGCTGTGACTATTAGCAGGGTTTATAAATGCTGCTGATTAATCCTGCAGAACCCTGAAGGCGCCATGAAGTCATTTGGCTCAGGTGTGATGGGCTGTTGGGCCCTAAAGAGCAGTTTTTGGGGACCACTTCCCTTCAGCTCAGATTGCATGAGCACCGTGTGATCTGTACACAAGTGACAGAAAGATCCGTTTCTGGTTTTAAGTTATCAGTGGCTCAGACTTTATGGATTTCTGTTTGTGCATTTCAGCAGATGAAAGGTGGTTGACAGGGAGCAGGGCTGTAGAGTCAGCACGTTGGGTAATCTTTGCTTTGCTTTTTCCAGTATTGTCATTAATTGTAAGCAGTCATTAAATGGTCAAAACCTTTCCCTTGCTCATGCTTACTTGTATATTTTCAGCTTATTTGGGAGGAAATTTTAAAAAATCTGAAAAATTGATATGTTGATACTTTTAAAAATGTTGAGTTATTGATTACCTACATGAGTACAAACTCCATAAATATATAATTTTAGGATTGGGTTGAAAGAATTGTAATGAAGACAAAAATACAACTTAATTTCTTTTCTCAGTAAAATCACAGAAACTCTGATTTATGTTTTTTCCAGCCTTGTTTCTCACCATGGTGAACCAGGTGCAGCAGGTGGATGGCAGCTGGCAGTCGTGTCGAGGCGACTCCAGCGGCATCAGCAACAGCAGCGGCGAGAGCTCCAAGGAGAGCTCCCGCTGCTCCACCCCGCTGCTGGATGCAGACCGCTCTGATCGGCTGCGGGAAAAGATGAGGAAGAGGATGGACTCCGGAGATCAGTGGTTCTCATTGGAGTTCTTCCCTCCACGCACGGCCAGCGGTGCTGTCAACCTGATCTCCAGGTACAGAAACCAGATCCTCCTGGCTTTCTGAGGGGCTTTCCGACCTTTGACCTCAGGCAGACCACGACAGAATATTCTGCTGAAAACCCAAGTAATGTGGGGACGTTTGGGAAGAACAAAACTGCATCCAGCTGACTGACAGCATCTGAATGCCTTATCTAAAGTATTTGACAGGACTTGAGAGATGCTTAATTTTTCTGACAATAATCTGTTGTGTGCCAAGTTTTCCGCTTGTTGGTATCATATTACATCTCCTGCACGCTCACACACACACACACACACACACACACACACACACACACACACACACACACACACACACACACACACACACACAGAGCTCCAGACCTTTTGCACTGCCAAAGGAAACACGATCCAGAGCATTATACTAACTACACTGTTAAAAACTGTAAAGTTGAACATTTTTGATATGAACAATAATTGAGTTAATTCTTCCCATTGAGGTCTAACTGTGTGAAACGGCTTCATATTTTAGTTTAAAAACTTCCATGCCTGTGAGGCTGGGATTAAGACGGCAGGTTTTGCACCTGACAGTTTTGTGTAACTTCAACAGGTATTTTTGAAATATTTTATTTTTCTTTACCACTATTGACCCTTCGCAACTACATCACCTACCCATGATGAGGCGTCATGACTGACATTGGAAGTGAGGGACGGAAGTATAGAGACACTAATTTCTTTTTCTAAGTTGTTTTTGCCAATATAGGGTCCTGGTTGTTCAAGTGAAAATGTCAGAATTTCTTGTCACACTGAAGTATTAAGATTTCCTTAAAAGCTACAAACACGGCTCACCACCAACACACCAGACCTCCCCTCCCCAGAACACCTTCAACACTTCAAAATATTCCAGTAAAATCTCAGATGAAGACATTTCAGAAAAAATTTTTTCAAGTTTGTTTCTGACGTGACAGGTTTGACCGTATGGGTTCTGGAGGACCGCTCTTCATTGATATCACCTGGCACCCAGCAGGAGACCCCGGCTCAGACAAGGAGACCTCCTCCATGATGATTGCCAGCACAGCGGTGAACTACTGTGGCCTGGAGAGCATCCTCCACCTGACCTGCTGCAACCAAACCAAGGAGAAGATCACCGGCTACCTGGCTAAGGCAAAGCACCTGGGCCTGAAGAACATCATGGCGCTGAGGGGAGGTACAGCGGGAGACACGAAGGGCTGGGAGGTTTTCCTTGGACGTGTGTTTTATCTCCACGCTTCAGGAGATAAGAGCTGCATCGATGTGTGGGTTGAGATTCCTGGAAAACAAAGAGCAACACTTGATTTAGACTTCTGAGAAGTGACGTGTCTGTACAAGCGTTGTGCTGCTGTGAACGGCTCCAGCTGGAACTACACCGCAGCGTTTCCTCAAGCATTCCCAGGGTTTAGTCTCCCACCTTATGTTCTCCCGTTATCTGACAGAGTCTCTGCTGGCCAGGTTTTCAACAGAATTTCTCATTCTTAAAACGTGTGCAGTGCACATCGAGCCTAGATTTAGAGTGGCAAAAACAGACAGAAGACGTTTTACAAACGGCTGTCTTAACATCTCCACTGAACACACCTGTTCAGTGGAGAGAGAACTTTGGCTTCTGGTATTTTTTATCAAAAGTACAGGATGGGAAATATGATAAAAACAATTTATTTACAGGAAAAGAATGATCAGGATCTTTTACTATTTCCCTTCATAAAAGTATAGCTCTTAAATTAAAAACATAACGTATAACTTGGGTCAAGCAATATTTCAAACCAACTTTTAATGATCTTAGACCGGGCTCTGCAGTTTTTACAATTTGTTTCTGTCCAGCTGAATGAAAATTGTTTAGAGCCACTGATGTTACATTATCTTTTTGGAAAAGAGAAGTATAATTTAGGAAATTTGTTCCCCTTTTCAATCTGTTTCTTTATTCTTCGGTTTCAATTTCCTGAGGCATTTAAGGACCAGGAGGCTGGTTCATATGAATATATAGCCTGTCTTTGCCCCCAATTAGATAATTATTGACACATTATATTATTAATTCAGACAGTTACTGATGAGAGGAGTGCCGTTAACATTTCATTACTATTTTTAGGCCTTTTATGCCATATTTTCTTCTATGGAATGTGTTGATATTTGTGTAAAATATATAAAAAAAAATCAAAGTTCCTAATCAGATCTAATCATTTAGAAGAACATCTCCAAAAAGATGTTTCCCTCCTGCATGAAACTGTTGGCACCCTTTAGTTTTATTATTCGCTGCAACTTGGGTGAAAGTGCAGTCATTAAATAATGTTTTACTTTCAACTAACTATATTGATACTGTACTGATAAAAAACAGTAACCATTTCATACCTTCTGTAAAGTTAACTGCTGAACTAAGACCTGTAGTCGTCATTTTGCCAGATCACCCGACATTAAACAAAGCTCTGGTTCCCTTCAGATCCAGTGGGAGACGACTGGGAGGATGAGGAAGGAGGCTTCAACTTTGCCGTTGACCTCGTTAAACACATTCGATCAGAGTTTGACGAATACTTTGACATTTGTGTTGCTGGTAAGTTTTCACAGTAGAGAGAGTTCAACACACTTCACGTATTGTGATTTCTAGCAGGTTTATGTACCCATGATGTGTTTCTAAATGGAGCATTTATCTGTCAGAACAACCAGACTCAGCTGTGATCAGTTTGATTTCAGGACTGTCCTGTTGAACTGCTGCAGGGTTCAGAGCTGTGGTTCATGTCTTCACTCTTTAACCTGCTCTAGTCAGGCAGACTAATCTGTTCTTTCAGTCATTTTAATTAAAGGTCTTTGTGCAGGCTACCCAACGGGCCACCCTGAGGCAGAAAGCTATGAGCAGGATCTGCAGCACCTGAAGGAGAAAGTGGATGCTGGCGCAGACTTTGTCATCACGCAGCTGTTCTTCCGGGCTGACACCTTCCTGAAGTTCCTGGATGACTGCAGGGCGGTCGGGATCACATGTCCCATCCTTCCTGGAATCTTTCCCATCCAGGTACTAAAGACTTCTTCCAGGAAGCTATAAATCATCACCATGAACCCAGTGACCCATTTTCCTATGAGGCAAATTTTTCAGTTGCTACACGTTTCACTTCCAAAGTGAAGTCACCTGTTCATTAAGTTAAACGGTGCATGAAAATCTTTGGCCGTTGTGCATAACAAGCAGTGAAGAAAGCTTCCTTTGTGAAGTTTACAACCAAAGTTATAAAAGTCCAAACATATGTGATCATTGACCTGTTGAGGCTCAGTGTATAACATGTAGAGGGATCTATGGACAGAAGCTGTTTCACCTGTTAAGCTGTGGTAAAAGAAAGGTAGCTGGTTGTCTGGAAAATAGAAAAGAAGTCCTGAATTCCTTCCTTAACACTTTTTACATGTCCAGTACATGAAGATCTGCTTTTAGTTTCACTAAACTAACCTAGTGTGTAACTTACATGAGATGTAATTCACCGTAGCAGAATATATACATTCTTGCACAGGTATAAATCCCTCAGAGAACCTGCAGCAAATGCTGATTTATGAAATTCATCTGTTTTTAAGATTAGTTTTATGATTTAGCAACAAATCACAAGTTAACAGCAGATTAAAGTTGGTTTTATCTCAACAAATGTTACTGCTGGATGATAAATTGTCCCAAACGTTATTGTGATAAACATTATTATTATTATTATTGTTGTTGTTGTTTTGTTCTGAAACCATTTTCAAGTAATAAAATGGTAATGGCATGATAATGCAAGTTCACTGTGTCAAAGATCAATACACTTTAAATTCTAATGAACATTTAGCACTGGAACTGGAAGACATTTTCAATATCCAAAATAAATAAAGCAATAGAAACGACAAATAAATTGAATCATGCTAGTTCAAATAGAATATACTTTATTATTCTCTATGTGACACCAATGCACCAGACTGAAGACTTTTATCATGTTATCATGTGGCAGGAAAGAGAGAAAAACAAGTTGTGTGTATTTTCCAGGGATACCAGTCGTTACGTCAACTCGTCAAGCTGTCTAAGCTTGAAGTACCAGAGGAGATCACTAAAATCATAGAACCCATCAAAGACAACGATGCTGCTATCCGGAACTATGGAATCCATCAGGCGGTGGACATGTGTCGTGTCCTGCTGGACAGCGGAAAGGTACCAGGCCTCCACATCTACACTCTGAACCGAGAAGTTGCCACCATGGAGGTCCTCCGACAGCTGGGCCTGTGGGTAGAAGACCCCAGGTCAGTCTAAATCTACTGGCGAAGGAGCAAAAGATGAAACTCTACCCCTAACTCTGGGTCCTGAACCTGTATCGTTTTCCTTTCAACACGCTCTTATCCTGTGTTTGGCAAATGTTATTCACTAGACCCTGAAGTTGAAATTCATTTAGATAGAGTAGAGTTCCTAATCACTCTTAGTCTTCATTAAGACTAAGATGCATTGAGACCTAGTTGGAGCAGATCCTCTGTTTGTTTATTTCGTGCAAACTTTCTGCAAGCGTCTGGCTTTGAAGGCAGACTTTCTTTGGTCTGCAAACTCACAGATTGTTGTTTTTGCCAGACGCCCTCTTCCCTGGGCCGTTAGTGCAAATCCCAAGCGGAAGGTAGAGGATGTCCGACCAATTTTCTGGGCCTCCAGACCAAAGAGCTACATCTACAGGACCCAGGACTGGGATGAGTTCCCCAACGGCAGATGGTAGGTCTAATCGGGTATAGGTTCAGTACTACCTAATTCTTTGATTTTCTAAGTAAATGTTTCAATTTTAGAAACAGCTTGAAGCATTGAGCTTACAGCAGAAGAGGACAAAGTGAAGCTGTACTTTGGTTACTGACTGACTGTTCTGTTGTTGTCTTTAGGGGAAACTCTTCGTCTCCAGCTTTTGGAGAATTAAATGACTACTACCTGTTTTACTTAAAAAGTAAATCCTCTAAGGAAGCACTTCTACAGATGTGGGGGGAGGAACTGAAGAACGAACAAAGCGTCTTTGAAGTCTTCACATGCTACATCACAGCACAACCAAACCGAAATGGACAGAAGGTAATCAACTCCACCTGCAGGCAGTAATGATCTACTGCTTAACCACATATTAATAAAGTCATGAAAAAGTTAATTTATTTTAAAAAAATGCAGAAATAGTATGAAGATGTATTGATATTCTTAAAGAAATCTGCGGATTTATGACGAACAGTAGGAACAGAACTTCCTTCAGGCGAAGTATTTTGGCAGATCCCACCCTGTACTGTTGGCAGAGCCGGCTCAAGGCATAAGAAAACCAAGCAGCAGCTTAGGGCCACTAGGAGGCCCCGTAAGTGGAACAGATATATTTTTAAGTAATGATTTCTATGATTATATTAACAAAAACACATTTTCATCGTAAATTTTTTTTTTTTTTTTTTTTTTTTTTTAAATAATATACTTAATCATGTAAACATGATCATGCATGCATGTTTGTATACAAACAAAAACAAACAATGCTTAGCCTGACAGGAGGCAAGTAAAGCCTGGCGGCCCGCCAGGCTTACAATACACTGGGGGAAACCCTATGTCCTATGTGATACATACATAAAGGACATCATGTGAAAAGCACTTAGAAATGCAACAAGTCTACAGCAGGTGTGCGAATGATCTACTCATCTGACCTTTGATTGCAGAAATAGAGGGTCTTAAAACCAAATTTTGCTTAGGGGCCCCATGGAGGCCTGAGTTTTCAAAAAAAAAATTCCTTCCTAAGCTGATCTGTGCAAGCAAAAATAAAATGAATCCACACAGCTATGTTCTCCCTGACTGAGACAAAATGCTATGTATTGCAGAAAAAAATCAAAACGTTTTCCTTTTCCAGCTCCCATTGCACTGGTAACTTTAATGAAGGCGGTGGAGCTCCACTTGGGTTGCCAGGTGAGGGGCTGGGCATGGCTTGGGGTTGCTTGGTGTCTGCAAAACAGCTTTGCAGACACCAGCAGAACATTTATGTAGCACATTTTTCCCTCCAAAAAACAGCTGTTATTTTTTGGTTTCTTTTGCTGTTGGACTTCTTTAGAAGCAGGACAAACCAAGTGACAGAACCGAAGCTTCCAAAACGTAGAAGTTACAATGCAGAAGTTAAAAAGTGACTTTTGCATCGTAAAGGACCTTTAAAGCCATTCAAATCATATCTGCCCTTGAGCGACCATAGCTCCCTTCAATTTGACATTACAATTCGATGATTGAATTGATTGCTTAAATCATTGATTAATGAGTAAAGTGTTAGGTGTTTCCCTGTCTGATTGATGAATGGGACTCCTAAAGCATCTTACAGTTTGCTAAGGCTCTCATGTCTCTCTCTGCATCCCTAGGTGTTGTGTTTACCCTGGAACGACGAGGCTTTGGCCCCAGAGACCAACTTTTTAAAAGACGAGCTTGAGAAGGTTAACAGACGTGGAGTCCTCACCATCAACTCCCAGCCCAACATCAATGGCAAACCATCTGCGGACCCTGTGGTAGGCTGGGGTCCTCCAGGAGGATATGTCTTCCAGAAGGTGCTGACTCTCTTTGTTTGGTCATTCTCAACAAACACGTTTTACGCTGAAACGTCGCCTCAGCTCTCTGCTCTTCCATCCAATAGGCCTACCTGGAGTTTTTCACCTCCAGTGAAAATGTCACAGCCCTCCTGAAGGTCCTGAAGAAGTACGAGCCTCGTGTCAACTATCACATTGTTAACGTGCATGTAAGTCTGAACTGAGAGTCCTGCTAGTCACTGCAGGACTCTCAGTGACTAGCACTGAGAGTCCTGCACTCGTATACAACCTGAGTGCAGGTTGCATACGAGCCATATTGGATGTTTTGTGTGCAGGGACATAACATGACCAACGCACACGACATGCAGCCTAATGCAGTGACGTGGGGCATCTTCCCAGGCAGAGAGATTGTCCAGCCCACTGTAGTGGACCCAGTCAGCTTCATGTACTGGAAGGTCTGTCGCTTCAATCATTTAAAATCATTTAACACAGACGTACCAGGAAGGTAATGAGGTCTAAACATGTTTGATTAGAAAACATTTAGCATAGATTTTCAATTTTCTCTAGTCATCACAACATTTCTGCAAATCTGACCAACCACCCTAAAGCTTTCTGTGTTTCCTTATTTTCCCACCAATCACAGCAACTTTGCTGAATTTTGACCAATCGTTTTGGTCCTCTTCTAATTTAACTTCCTGTTTTGCGACGTCTCTTAAGAGCCAAACCTGCAAGATGAAACCATGTGTGATCCGAAACAGTATCATTTACCTTCCAAAAACCGTTTTGAGATGTTCTGTAGGATTTGCTTCTTCTGTGTAAACAGTTCATGTTGCACAAAACTGAAATTAATAGATTTCATTTCTATTAAGGGTTATATTTCAAGAAGACATTTGAACATGTTATTTGCACTTTAAATATTAACTATGTTTAAATTCTGTCTTTTGAGAAGTTCATCAATTACAACTAATTATACCATGTTGTGGTAAAAATAAAGATAAAAAATTTAGCAAGATCAGCTGCAACTTTTTGAAACGGGGTGCGTTAAAATCAGTAACCTGAGGTTCAACGGATCACAGAAAAATCTAAATTATGCCACGAATGGTAAAGAATCGAAATTAAACATTTTCTTGCTTGATCAAATGAAATAAAAACAAAAATGTTGTATTATAAATTGGTTAAAAAAATTTTTCCACTGTTTGCCGTATAATTTAATTATAGTAGTAAAATATAATTGTGCAACTTTAGAGATAAGAAAGATTTTTTGTTTTTAATTAAAGGAAAGGGAGATATATTTTCCGGTCCTCTGAAAATGCATTAAGCAATTTTTTTATTTGTTCATATTTATATTGTACGTCATTAAACTAATCAGGCATTTTATTTTTGTCAAGCTTATAAAGATTTGATGTCATTCACACTTAAAAAAAAAAAGTCTTAATTCAGAAATAAATGTTGCCCTTTTCCCCAGCAGCCATTGAATAAATTGACTAAACGTCTCATCACGGTGCTGAAAAAGCTTCAGAACATCTCAACATGGCAGACTTTGTGTAGAAAGTGTTTTTATTGCTGCGTTTCAGGACGAGGCGTTTGCCTTGTGGATCGAACAGTGGGCCAAACTCTACGAAGACGAGTCGCCGTCACGAATGATCATCAAGTACATCCACGATAACTACTTCCTGGTCAATCTGGTGGATAATGACTTTCCTCTGGACAGCTGTCTGTGGCAGGTCATCAATGACATGTTCGAGTTGCTGGACGCAGCGCCGGAACCGCTCAGCGATGAGGCAGCCTCACAGTAAACGACGCCATTTCTAATGACTTGTTGAGGAAAGAGACCATTCAGTGAATTATTTCATGTTCTACTTTTTTTTTTTTTACCAAGAAGAGTGTCTTGGTAAAATACTGATGTAAACTACAAAGCTTTTCTAGCTGGAAGGGAAAACGGTGCTAACAAAGAAACTGAACTGTTTCAACTTCATACAAAATGCAGTTCAGTTTATATTTCACCACAGATGTGAAATATGAAGTCCATAAAATGAATAAAAGACAAATTCAACTTAGCGGCATCGCTGCTGAGGAGAAACAAATAAGGAAGCAAACACAAAATATATAACGTAAAAATAAATGTGGGAATAAAAACAAGATTGAAGAATGCACACTGAAATCTTGTTAAATTAATCTTCATTTGTAGATACATTTTAACAGTATGTACTTTCTTTATATTTTTCTGAAATATTTGTATTTTTTGTCATTTCAATTACAATTCATTTAAATAGGATCGTCTCAAGGTTCAATTTATATCTGGTTTCTACATGATAAATATAATATATTCAAATTAATCCAACTCAAAGAGGTGCTACAGTCAGTCACGCAGATTGGATTGACTTTTCAGTAATCTTCTGAACAACCTTTACTTTTCTTTTGTAGCCGTTTGTTTTTGTTGGTGGTTATTGATGATTAGCTGTTTGCTACTACTGGATACTTTTAATAGGACAGAATCATTGTAGTTTCCTTAACTTACTTCCTCTTTTGCCAGCTCAATGCTAATTGGCCAAAGGGCCTAAACAAAACAAGCATTAATGAAAAAGTTCTATTTTTAAAATGTATATAATTCTGTAATAAATCAATTCTTTCTTTATTGTATTAACATAAAAATTGTGTTAACATGATTTGGCTGTTATACCATAATGGGCTGAGGTTCCTCCTGTATTGGGCCGTTTCCCTGAGAGATTTGAGGTCATATTTCTCTGTACACAAGCTGACAACAATGTCATAGATATTACTAATTACTAATTTGTTCCAATTGGCAATATCACTTTTCAAGAAAATAAAGTCAGACTTTACACATTTCATTTTCTAGCCACAGGTAGCAATAGATAGTTTGGGAAAAGATGTTCAGTTTGTGAAAGTCACATTTTTTTTGTAACATTCTACTGAATAAAGATCTTTTTAACTTCCATGTCTTTTAAAACTTTATCAGAAATACCAGATAACATTTCAGACAGAAAAACTGCTTTGACACGACTTTGTTTAATGCACATTTGTGCAGTGCTGCCTCCCAGATTTCGTAGAGTCTCCTGTGTGAAAAGACTTAATTTTTTTTTTTCTTTATTTGCACTTACAACAAAGGCCTGTTTAATCTGTAGAAGTCTGTGCATCAATCAGATCTATGTTGTAATATTGATAGGCTGCTGAAGGTTTTAAGTCATCAGCCATGACATGGCTGATGGTCCAAAGTCCAGGTCATAGCACTGAATGGTATGGTGGGGATTTTCCACTCAGTCACTAACTTGGTCATTAGCTGGTCAGGCCAAATATGTCCACACAGATGAATGGCGTGAGGGGGTGGAAATAAGTCAAACATCGTGTGAGCTGGACGCCCTCAACTTGACCTGAGTCCCTGAGTTAATGGATTGACTTTAAATTTTGATTTAGAGTGACTCTCAAAAGAACGTGCACACTTTAGACTTTAGCATCAGCTTAGTTTAACCTCTAGGAAAAAAACCCTAATCCTCAGTAGGTCTTACAGACAGTCGCGCTGGAGCAGAAACAGACTGCTGTTCTTCACTGAACAAAACAAGAAACATCCATGGCACAACAGGAATAACTTGAAACAGCTGCTTTCCATGTGATTTTAGTCGGTCGCATCATTGTGGAGGACTTTTGGTTTAAGTAGAATCAAGTCTGAAGTATTTTGTGATTTTTATAAAGTTCAGATTAAAGTCAGTAAATCTGTGATGAAAGTCCAAATCACATGACTCTACACCGTGTTCCACATTATTATGCAAGTGATATTTTCAGATTTTCATAAATGGTCAGTGCAAATGATGGTCAGTATAATATATTGTATTATATTATATTTATAATATAAATATACATTTATATTATATAAATATATATAAATAATATAAATTTATATTATAAATATAAAAAAAATTATATTTATTTATAAATATAAATTTATAATATTATAAATTTATATTTATAATATTTAAATAAATTTAAATATAAATGTATTTATATTATATTACAGTATAAATCAGATTTTACTGAACAAAACTCCCCATGAGAACAGCACTTTTTTCAAAAATAAAAAACTCAAAATGCACTGTTCCAAATTATTATGCACAGCAGATTTTCTAAACATTTATGGATTATAAAGAACTGCAAACGGTCGTTCTTTGAATGTGCAGCATTAATTGGTCACATGTACTAAAATCAAGAGCTATTTCAATCAAAAACATCTTAACAGACAGAGTTACATGTTAACATAGGATCCCTTCTCTGATATCACCTGCACAATTCTTGCATCCATTGAACTTGTGAGTTTGTGGAAAGTTTCTGCTTGAATTTCTTTGCAGGATGTCAGAATATCTTCCCAGAGCTGATAATTCCATTCTCCAAACTTTGTGGGAACAGTTTGCAGCTGGACCCTTCCTCTTTCAACATGACTGCACCAGTGCAGAAAGCAAGGTCCATAAAGACATGGATGGTAGAGTCTGGTGTGGACAGAGTCCTGACCTCAACCCGATAAAACACCTTTGGGATGAATTAGAGTGGAGACTGAGCGCCAGGCTTCTCGTCCAACATCAGTATGTGACCTCGCAAATACTCTTCTGGAAGAATGGTCAAAAATCTCCATAATCACACTCCTAAACCTTGTGGACAGTCATCATAGAAGAGTTGAAGCTGTTCCAGCTGCAAAGGGAGGAACAATGTCATACTGAACCCTATGGACTAGGAATGAGTCTGTCCAGCCCTGTGATGGACTGGTGACCTGTCCAGGGTGAACCCTGACTCTCACCTGTTGACAGCTGGAGACTGGCACTAGCACCCCTGCTGACCCCAGTGTGATAAGGGTGTAAGAAAATAGATGGATGGATGGATAAGGAATGAGATGTCACTTAAGCTCATATGTGAGTCAAAGCAGGTGAGCGAATCCATCCATCCGTCCATTTTCTTTACACCCTTATCCTAATGGGGTCGGGAGGTGCTGGTGCCTCTCCAGCTACGTTCCGGGTGAAAGGCGGGGTCACCCTGGACAGGTCACCAGTCTGTTCCAGGGCAACACAGAGACAAACAGAACAAACAACCATGCACACACACTCACACCTAGGGAGTACCCGGAGAGAACCCACGCATGTACAGGGAGAACATGCAAACTCCATGCAGAAATCAAACCCAGGACCTTCTTGCTGCAAGGCAACAGTGCTACCAGCTGCGCCACTGTGCAGCCCAGGTGAGCGAATACTTTTGTCAGTATAGTGTATGTAGAGATGAGCTGCTGCTCAGGGTGTCGTCTGCAGAGAGCTAACAGCACCATCTGGTGGTCGCTCAATATCATCATTTGGACATGAAACGTCACCAATCTCTGTTCCAAAGACAAATACAAAATAATATATAAAGAAAACCACATTCAGGCCCTCTGTTTAATATACCAATCACATGAAACTGTATGACATTAATTTAAATGTTTTGTGATGCCTAAATAAATTAATACAAACAATGCTTTCAGGTTTTTGTTTTTTTTTGGTACACACTGAGACATTTTAAACTAATAAAATACAAGTATTAGACACAATATAAAGTTGATTTAAGTGTTTAGTACCAAAACATTGACTTATCACTACCTCGGATGATAAAAATAGAAGTAGAGTATGCATAGAAAAGTTCTTGCACTGCAGGAGACAGTAAGATGTTAAAATTAATTAAGGATACACACATTTCACACACTTGACCTATCAGACATTGTATCTTATTACACACATTACAACACTGAAACAGCTGGTTAAAGTAGAAGACAATACAAAACCCAAAATGACAAATTCAATAATTAACTTCTGTAAATGCAATAAATGAAGATAGAGCAACAACGAACTTGAGACTGATGCAAGAAGTCAGCCATGGCAAACTGCAAATGCAATTTACTCTTTCTGATTTACCAAAAGTCTTAGCTGTTGGAGAGTCTGCATTATTTTCACTTTTATGGCAGATTCATAAAATAGAAAAATCATTTGTGCTACAGACTAAGGCCACAATGACATCTCGTGTTACAATATAAGTCTATAAATATCAATGTGAATATTAAACCAGCAGTGTTACATCGAGCCGTTAAACGTTAGGCTGACTTGTTGCAGATACGTGCTGCCAGCGTCTACAGGTCAGGGTCGTCCCCCTTGAGCGTGTTGAACTCTTCTGGAGCTGCATACTTTTCAGCCCCCTGACCAGAGGAGTGGCGGAAACCTGCTGCGATCTCTTCAAAGGTGCGGCCCTTTGTCTCGGGTACTTTGAAGTAAGTGAAGACGAAGAAGCCGAGCAGCAGAACGGTGAAGATGATGAAGACATAAGGACCGAGGAGTTGCTGCGACAATAAGAGTTTAATTTGTCATGGCCAGGCGATGTAAATGGTGAATGCAACATTACAGCTTGTTAAGTAGCATTAAGTATTTATTTAGTTTCAATTTAATTCATAATGCTCTTATTGATGGGGCAAAACAAATCATCAGACTTCTATGAACAGAGTCCAAGTTGCTGCTTAGTTCTTTTGATCACATAGAGTTAATTTCCATCCTTTGAAGCTTTATAATAAAAAGAAATTAGTTATTAATATTCCATAACATAAGGTCAAGATGCTGATATATTTTCAAATATTTTGCACAATATTTGCCAAATCTCACTTTCTGACTATTATTAAAAGAGCAGACACCCAACGGAGAAAGCTCATTTTGGCCGTTTGTATCCGTGACCTCGTTCTTTCGGTCATGACTCAAAGATCATGACCATAGAAATGAAATGGAAATTTGGTTTACATAATCTGTCAGACGCCTCCCATATCTGAACATCATAAACATTCATTATAATAATTTAAAAACGAGGCTAAAATAAAATCTGTTTGATGGAATATGGCACAACTACTTAATATTCAGTGTAATCTTTCTGAAGCAGATACCACAGTTGCTTTCATATTTGGAAAACAAAGAAAAACAGTCACAGTTTATCTGCATTCTGGTTGAAATTGAATCCTTTCCTACCTCAACATACTGGAAGCTCATTCCCACTATGAAGTTGGCAGACCAGTTGCAGAAACCAGCAACTGCAATGGCAGCAGGCCGGGGCCCCTGGCTGAAGAGCTCAGCTACGATGAACCACGGGATGGGGCCAGGGCCGACTTCAAAAAAGGCTACGAAGCTGAAGGTGGCCACGATGCTGACATAGGACATCCACCTGAGCTGGTCCTTAGCAGCAAAACAGAATGAGGTACATTCACATTGTACAATAAAAAGTCTCAGATGAATACAGCATCAAAGGTCAGGAACACCTACCAACAGTGCCATGGCAACAGTTAAAAAAACAGCAGAAACCGCCATCCCCATCAAACCGATGAGATGAAGAGGTCGTCGGCCCACATGCTCCACCACAAACAGCTGCAGCAAAGAGACAAAAGGCAGCACTGCAAAGTCTCCCAGCCTTTACATCTCCTGCCCCGATGCTCTTTAGTAACTTACAGAAACAACAGTGAAGGCAGTGTTGACCAATCCAGCACCAATGGTGGCGTACACAGGCTGTGAGACACCTGCTCGCTCAAAGATCCCTGTAGAGTAGTAAAATACCTGCCAAGGGTGACAATAATCAGAAACATAGTGATACATTTTGCTTCTCCAAACACAGCTGTTCTAAAGTCACTGAGACCAGGACAGTCTAATTTGATTTGTAAGATTTGGATCAAATTAAATTGTGATTGTGCTACAAAATGGCACCATGTGCCTGGAAAATACATAATACCGCCTCTTCAAAAGTCTTTGGTGGTCATGTCACCACTAAACAGTTTGGTTCGTTTGTAATCTTGGTGGCATTGAAGGTTGAAGAGATTGCTGATGAAAACATTTTCTTCCCTACTTACAGCGTTGATTCCAGACAGCTGCTGCGACAGCTGTAGCATGATGGCAACCAAGATGGGCTGGCGGTAGATGGGAGAGCGAAACAGCTCAGGAATGGTCACTTTCTTCTCCCTCATCATCTTCTGGCTCTCCTCCCTCATCTCCTGTATGTCCTCACTCACCTCGTCGGTGCCCCGCAACTTCATTAGGACTGGAGAAACACAACAATAGCCTCAGCCTGTTTGGAAAACGCTGACGCAGATAATACACAGTGTAACCTGGTTTTGTGTTAATAAACCAGATTTGGTCTGACATGGTAAAATTTTCTTATTGGTTTTAACTTTGTGTCTAAAATCAAGTGAATTATTTAAAGAGTATTTTAACTGTTCAGAGACACACTACAATCTCAATCAATCAATCAATCAATCAATCAATCAATCAATCAATCAATCAATCAATCAATC
The DNA here is from genome assembly GCA_903066825.1 of Alfaro cultratus. NCBI lineage: Eukaryota > Metazoa > Chordata > Actinopteri > Cyprinodontiformes > Poeciliidae > Alfaro > Alfaro cultratus. The sequence goes on along the minus strand of CAEFZX010000017.1, from coordinate 5,378 downwards.
AATCAATCAATCAATCAATCCTCCATCACCCTCAGCACCGGCTCACTGCAGGGCTGCGTGCTGAGCCTCCTCCTCTTCACTCTGCTGACACACGACTGCTCCGATGTCATATAGTGAAGTTTGCAGATGACACAGCAGTTGAGGGACGCATCATGAACAGTGATGAGTCCAATTACAGAGAGGATTGTAACTGCATCAACATGAAGAAGATGGTGGTGGACTTTAGAAGGGACAAGGATCCTCTTCAGCCCCTGTACATCGGAGGAGCTGTGGAGGTACCTGGGTGTTTACATATCCAGTGACCTCATAAGGCGGACCTACACTTCCCATCTGGTCAGGAAGACCCACCAACGTCTCTACTTCCTCAGGAAGCTGCGGAGAGCTGGACTTGGGAACTCAGAACTATTGGGGAGCTTCTATCACTGTGTGGTGGAGAGCGTTCTCTGCACCTGCATCACCGTGTGTCACAGCAGCTGGACTGCTGAGAGGACGGTTCTGTAGAGGGTGGTCAAGGCTGCACAGAGGACTGAGGAGCAGCCTTTCCTCCACCTCAGACCTCTACACAGCATGATGCAGGAGGAGGGCCCTCCACCTCATGAAGGTCTCCACCCATCCTGTACACAGACTGTTCCAGCTGGTCCTCTCAGGCAAGAGGCTGAGGAGCATCCAGAGCAAAACCACCAGCCTGAGGAACAGTTTCTTCCCTTCAGCCGTCAGACTCGTGAATTCAAGCTGCACCAAATATAGCATCACCTCATAGATTATTTACACACACACATGTATCACATAAATTACTTTATTATTTTTGTGTGTGTAGTAAATTTCTTAATCTGGGACCTGAGTCCAAATTTTGTACCACAAAATGTGTATAGATCTTACCGCTGCAGGCTTTGCTCTCTTCATTGCAGTTAATGAGGAGGTAGCGGGGGCTCTCTGGACAGAACGGCAGCAGAGCACACTGCATCAGGGCCGGCAGCAGAGTGAACCCCATCAGCAGCGGCCACAGGGACGCATTCCCCAAGATGGATTCAATCCCAAAGATCTGCAGCACAACACAGACCTTATGAGAACTGAAGTAAAAACAGAGCAATTATAAAATGGTCAAGGGTTTTCAGATTACGCTAAAGACAGTTCATTTCATTCATTAAGAAAACCTGAACAAACGAGCAGCAAAAATAAATAAATAATTTTTTTTTTGGCCAATGAAAATGAGTCATTGCATATTTTGATTTACAGTTTTTTTTAAAAACTCTCCCACTGCAGTTCTCTGATGTTTGTGTTCTAGCGGTTCATTTCTCTGTGGTTTTCCCAATAACTCCATCTAAAGACACCAGGGTTGCATTAATATGAGTTCTCATTTCTAACAGTTTCTAAGCCACAGAAGACCTTAGCTTTATTGCTCACTTGCCTCAGGCAGTCACATCACAAGTTCAGGAAAATTAACTGCACAACACTAGTAGAGCTGGCTAAACAGGAAGAGCTGTAGGATACAGTCTGAAACCAAACTACATTTATTACTACAACCCTATAAATGGTTAAAGCTGCAATATGTAAATATTATTTTACATATTTGTTGAAACTGTCTGTAGCAATATGACATGTGTCATAACAGTATGTTATGGGACAGATAATCTGTCTTGTCTGTCTTGCCTTCTCCAAAAATGCTAAATAGAAACAACCAATCAGAGCCAGGAGGCGGGACTTAATGCTTGCCCATCACAAACTTGTATGCGCTGCTAAACCCCCTTCACTCAGCATCCGGACCTATTTAGAAGAAACTTCAGTGAATTCTGCAGCAAATGGTATAAAAGCGGCTCTGGATTCTTGTGAAACAAGTGACGTGCCAAAGTATACCTGATTCTTAAAGAGGAAAAGGAAGACGATGAGGGTTAAAGGATCTCACCTGGGCCATGAGGATGCCAATCACCACACCGAGCTGATGCAGAGTGCCCAGGGCTCCGCGAAGAGATGTTGGAGAGATTTCCTCAACATACATGGGTACAAACCCCGTAGAGAGGCCACAGTACAAACCCACTATAAAACGTCCAATGATGAGCATCTCAAAGGAAGCTGCCAGTTTGCTGAACCCCATAAACACAGCAGCCAGGAAGGCTAACACATTGGCCATGAGCATGGAGTTCCTCCTGTAAAGATCAGATTCATTTTACCATTAAGAATCTACTTTTATGTTCCGAGCCAAACGTCTTCTCTCCACGAACGACATCTTACCTGCCAAAGCGGTTGACAAAAAGGCCGACAGAGAAGGAGCCAAACATTCCTCCCATGGAGAAGACGGCCACAGAAAAGGACCACAGCGCTGTCAGAGTGCTCTGAGAAATGGGTTCTGAGAACCTGCTGATCCATGTCGTGTTGTAGAAGCTCTCAATGATCTTCAAGACAAACAGTACAGTGGAAAACAGTCAGGTGGATCCATGTGAACCACAGGAACATTTTGGAGACTGAACTTTTCTCTTGTGTCAGTTGGATAGGAGGAGATGAGACCTCTACTAGTTTCCATGAAACCTGGATGAGGCAAGCTGAAAGCTTCGCCTGGGACCAGATTTTTCAGTTTTTCTTTTCAGAATACATTTTGTTATTATCGCTAGAGACAAATCCAACAGGTATTATGAAATTCAGCTGTATATTTAAAAGGCCACAATCACCGACTCAATTAAGTAACTAGATGTGGAGAAAAAATATGTTTCATGTTCTGCAGAATTTTGTGAAATAACTTCAACTGCTACTGTGTTTCATTAAAAAAACATCTGATTGGTTAACCTGTACAGCAACTTAGCAGCCAATCAGTCACTTAGTAGTAATTTGATATAAATGATATATCAACAAAGATTTCCATCATTTTTTTATGATTTATTTGTCATGTGTATCTCCATTTTAATAGAAGTTTGCATATGAATAAAAAATTATTTGAAACCTTTTCTTTTATTTTATTGTGGCACTTCTGGTCTTCCATACATAACATCCTGGGTAGATTAAATCATTTTGTATTTTAGGTGGAAAACATGCCTAGACTTGAGCAACTGTTCTGAAACTTCCCTTCTTTGAACGTCTGACAAGAAAGTCTGGCTGCTTGGAAGAAAAGAGGAAGAAATGTTGTCTAAATCAGGAATGTATCTGCTTAATTATCTGGATACAAATAAGTGGTTTGATATGGGAACTGTCCTGCATACAGAAACCCAGCACAGTGTGTTTTTCTGCTTTCTTGGTCACTAAGACTTTCTCACATTCTGAGGTGCGTTGATGACACCCGTGTTGTAGCCAAACTGCAGAGAGCCGATCACAGCCGTCCCCACAGCCAACATCAACTGGGGTGTCACCTGTATACCAACAAGAAGTTGGGAAAAGAAATAAACATTTAAAAATGACTCCGAAAAATACCAAGACACACAAACATTCAATTAAGTTTTTATTCCTATGGAATAAAAGGAATCTAGGAAAAGTTCCAGTTTTGTGGGATTGCATCACAATAAGCCTTTGGGGTCTGTGTGTTTTCTGTATTTGCTGGTGTGTAGACAAACTGGGCCATTAACCTGTGAATGTGTTTTATTTTTGTCTTTTCATTTGAGTAATAAGTATTCCTTTTGTAAGTTTTCAGAGGTGGGGAAAAATGCTACAGGTCTTAGAACGTATAGAGCTAAGAGACAAGAAGATGAATGAAACAAGAAACTAGGACAGAAAAATCAAGAACAAGAAACATTAACCACATTTATATTTGGATTGAAGGCACATGGCAGCTTCTGGTGCCTTTACATGGTCAGTATGCAGCCAGACTGAACCAGAGCCCATAGGATTACTGCCCACACTCTGCTGCCTGCAGGTGTATGACATCGTCTTCAACTCCACAACATTCTTGCTGCAAGGTAACAGTGCTGCAACTTCTCCGTCAAACTCCTGACTAAAGTTGGCTCCTCTCCTTCTTCCAAGCAAACAAAATTGGTGTCAAATGTGTGCAGTAAAACTTTTCATTTGTGCTACTCTAATTTTAAAGATATTAATAAAAGTTTCCAGAGGTCATCAAAAGGTCAACCCCTCCCTCCCCGATTCTATTAAACAAAATTTATTACAATCGACTCTGCAACATTTATGCTTGCTAAAATGTCTATTTGTGCTGCTTTTAAGAAGAAGATATTAATGAAAGTTTAAAGGTCAAATTGTCAACAAGCCCCCTCACCCTCACACATTACCTAAATCACTTCTAATTGATGATACATTAATCTCACAATACAATACTATATGTGATATTCCGCTCATGATACGATATATCAATATCATGATATTCAGCAAACGATACGATTCTATAAATTTTTAAGTTTTTCTGAAATATTTTAGAGGGACAGTCATTTTGGTGACATTTTGTTACTGTTCCATAGACTTGGATTGAATTAATTGAACTGATGGTGTAATACTGGTGTAATAAATGTTTTTGTTACACATTTGCATTGTTTAAATGTTAAATGTGTGGCTTTGTGTATCTGGTTATGCAGAGAAGGATCCTTTTTTGTCTCATTCACTTATATCAGATAATGTAATTTATCTATTTCATTTCTTTATTTAATTAATTGTAACTGGTTGTTTCATTACATGTCATTTTTAATGTACATGTGCAACTGGGTAAAAACTGTCGTGAGTGATAGCTGTCATTTAAATCATGTGGATTGACATGAAACTCAAAGTAGGATTTAATGTATCGATACCCACGGACAAAAAAATTTGACTTTCTTAGGGAAAAAAATACCGATAAATATCGTAGAATCGATAAAACAGCCCTAATGCATCCATCCATCCATCCATCCATCCATCCATCCATCCATCCATCCATCCATCCATCCATCCATCCATCCATCCATCCATTTTCTTTACACCCTGGTCCCTAATGGGGTCGGCAGGTGCTGGTTTCTATCTCCAGCTAATGTTCCAGGCAAGAGGCGGAGTTCACCCTGGACAGGTCGCCAGTCTGTCGCAGAGCAACACACACACACACACACACACACACACACACACACACACACACACACACACACACACACACACACACACNAGTCATGTTTTTGGACTGTGGGAGGAAGCCGGAGTACCCGGAGAGAACCCACGCATGCACAGGGAGAACATGCAAACAGCCCTAATGTCCTTTTAAAAACTAACTACTCAAGCAGCTCAAACATTTTACACTTTGATTTGTGTAATGTGGTTGGTTGGCTTTTGATTAATCAATCAATTAATCAAATTTTATTTGTATAGCAGATTTCAGCAGCAAGGCATTTCAAAGTGTTTTACATCATAACAAACACAAAAACACAAAGTCATGCAACATGGAATCAACAATCAAAACATGACATTAAGTCAAGTTCCATCATTAAATT
>CAEFZX010000014.1:0-10962 GCA_903066825.1 Alfaro cultratus | reverse complement strand
TAGATAGATAGATAGATAGATAGATAGATAGATAGATAGATAGATAGATAGATAGATAGATAGATAGATAGATAGATTTTATTACAGACTTAAAAGAGCACAAACGCACACAGGCCAAGTTGCTTGAGATTCAGTAACTCAAGCAACTGGATCTCAGTTGCTTGAGATCCTCCCCATTATCCTGAGAAACAATTTGGATGCTCTATCCTTGGTAAAATAGGGTCAAAGGGTAGAAATCAGAGGTAACAAGGTCAAAGTTGATTCAGCTTGTTGTGTGTGTGATGTCAAGGAAGAAACAAGTGTGTGTTTGTGTCACATGTGTCCAGCCTATATGCAGGTCGCAGGTCAGAAGCCCCATGGTGCATTCAGGATTTAATTAAGCATGTGACGTGACACCCACTCCCCCCCCACACACATACACCACCCCTTCCCCCAACAAGGTCCTGTGATCTGTGAAACAGTCTGTAGTGAGGATGTGACACAGCAGCAGCCCTGACAGCCTGACACCAAGTTAAGCTGAGCGGACAACATCTCGTTTGCCCCATCTATCACTTTCATATCTATTTTTAAAAGAAGCAAGTAAGGTAGCTCAGCAAAAGCCCGATGACATGTGTGTATCATACATGCATGTGTGTGTGAGGGTATCCCACTAGAAACTAATTAAATTCATCTTTTATTTCTGTCTCTCCCCGTTTCTCCCTCCCTCCCTTCTCTTGCTTCCAGGAGTCAGTCTGGGCTTGTTATGGGGGTGACCGGAAGGAGAGAGTGACAGAGGAACAGTGATGCCACTGTTTACATAACGACACATTCACACACATGCATCAGCACACGTATATACCCACAGACATGCATGCAGGCTCAAATTGCCAGTCCGGGACACACACGCTCACTTAAACTCTCCAGCACATACATACGTACACTCACAGGGACTCAGTGACTGAGTCACTGCACACTCAGAGGCAAAGACTCACTGACTCACATGCAGACACATACACAAGGGGAAAAGGTTGCTCTCAAGAGACAGGACTGCGCGCAGTGTGTGTTATGGGCCAAGCTGAGCAGCAGCTGTGCGTTAGAGTTGGATACCTCTGAGGGGTCAGCATAGACGTAACCCTCAACCTGCCTCACTTCCCCACCTCCTCTCCCTAGTTTTCTGCCTAATCAAACCGTCATGTCTGAGCTGAGGACCAGCAGAACTATCCCTCCCTCACCCTTCTCCTCCCCACTTGGATTTCCATCCCTCCTCCTTTCCCTTTGCTTCTCCCTTTCTCTCCAGCCGACCTCTTTGTCGGCTGAGCAGACAGTGCCTGTTGTTTCCACGGCGCAGGGCCGCATTCGTGGCATCCTGACCCCTCTGCCCTCGGACCTTCTGGGGCCTGTCATCCAGTACCTCGGAGTACCATATGCAAGGCCACCAACTGGGGATCGCCGCTTCCAGGCACCTGAGCCGCCTCTGCCGTGGCCCGGAATACGGAATGTGACACAGTTTGCTCCAGTGTGCCCGCAGGCTTTGGATGAGAGGAGCATGCTGGGAGATATGATGCCATCCTGGCTCACTGCAAACCTGGATATAGCAGCAACTTACCTCACTCATCAGAGCGAGGATTGTCTCTACCTCAACATCTACGTACCCACAGAGGAAGGTGAGTGAACTTGTTGATGTACAGTAAGTTTGCAAGGCTGGGGCGGTTAAATTTACATGCACAGTTAAGGCTGGGAATACATGTTATGGTTTATGCCCTATGGTGAATGCATGAGCTAAGAGAATGATACCTTTGACAAATGATTAAAACATGACAGAGAGCTGTTGCTGCACATACTCAGGCTTGTTGAATAAATAAATAAAGGTTTTTAAAAATGGGCCTTGTTTTCTCTTCCCCTTCAACATGCCGCTGGTTGAACCAACGCTTAATATGCAGACACCTGCGTCAGTCGCTAAGGGGTTTACGCATTTACTTGTGGAGGAAAATGGGAAGGACACAGGCTTACTCATGCATACATATTGGTTGATATAAATGCATGTGAACCCATGCACATGCACACACAAATCAAGGACTGCACCCTCTGGCTTTTGGTGGTTAACTAATGTCACCTTGATGATTTGAACACTTTGGTAATCTGCCTGTCTATCTCAGACATCCATGAGGAGGGGGGTCAGCGGCCAGTGATGGTCTACGTCCACGGAGGCTCGTATTCTGAAGGCACCGGGAACATGATGGATGGCAGTGTACTCGCAAGCTACGGCAATGTCATTGTCATAACCCTCAACTATCGCCTTGGAGTTTTAGGTAAAAAAATCACTTATCTCAGTTTAATACATCATTTGTGTAACGATGTGCAGAACATTGTGTTATTAGATAGCAAGTAGCTATAAGTTTAGAAGTAGTAGTATGAATATAGTTTTGCATAAAATACTTTTCCAAAATAAACCTTAAATTCCGTCAAATGTATTAATTTTATGCCCTATGGTGAATAAATCTGTGCCAGTGTTGCCAGTTTAGTGTTGCCAGTTTAACCAACATCTACTTTGCCATAGCAGCAATACAACAATGTTGTTCTATTTATTGGAACTGTTTTGTGGGTGTCTGTTTTTTCAGATGGTGGAGGAAATCTGATTAGATCATATATAAAGTCATTAATTGGCATAGTCAAGCTTTTGTACCTCAGTAATTATAGGATTATAGAATTTTCACTGAAAAAGACCTGTTTAGTCAAGGTTTAAAGGTTTCATTAAGTTTCAAAAGGAATCTCTCTGGACCATTTCAAATTTACTTCCAATGGCTTCTTTGTCCAAAAGGACAAGTGCACAGAAAAGCTGTATTTCCTTTCATTCCTTCCCCTTACTCCATATCTGCACCACTTTAATTTGCTTGTTCATACCAAGGTCGCTGGGTTTCTCATTCCTTTTTGTAATGCTGAGGGTTGGCAGAGAGGTAGCACTACTTGGCTCTTCTAACTGAGATTTGCTTAAAACGTCAGTTATGACCAGAGTTCAGAAATCCATTTCCAAGTATTTCCTACACTTTACCCTTTCGCTCTAGAACATCTGGTTCACATGTGTGTGAAGACAAATGGAAAAAGGTAAATTATTTTCAACTTCAAATTTCTACACATTAAATTATAGTGTAAATAATGTAATTCCCAAGTAAGACAAGCTACCACACATTGTTTTGGGGTTTTAAAATTCCATGACCTGATGTAAACATATGCTTCACAAATGTTCCTCCCTCTGCTATAAACATGTTTTAGCAATATTGTTACCTAATCTAGTGCTCTAATACATAGATTCTTTGCCGGCACTGATGACCATTCACTCAACTGATATCTTACATTAATTAAAAACATTAATCTCAACACAAGTTGTTTGCAGGCTACATAGTTTTACAGAGTATGCATGGATGCATTGACATTGCACCTGCTTCAATGAAAAAGTTGAACCAATTTATGAAGTACTTGAATTCTATTTCCTTTCACAGATGGAATGTGTTAGTAAATAGTCTTTGTCATTTTGTATTTAGACTGAAAGGGTTTTGGAAAAAGGCTAATTTTTTTAAAATTAGACCCTTGTAACTGCATCACTTCATGCACCTTTTTCCTGCAGTTAAAAAAATGCCATTGCATTGTTGAGTGGCAAAATGGTAACAAAGATTGCTCCACAGAGTATAACAGTCCAGGTCATGTCCAGTGTTCTGGAAACATCTGTGTGTGGTGAATCTTGAAGCAATGATTCCAAACAGTGGAATCAGCACCACTGGGGGTGATTTGTTGTGAATCTCCCCCAGATTCTTGAATTTACCTCACAGTCCTCGCCCTGTTGCTTGAAGACTTGCTTCTTCCACAGCTTTTCCTTCCACAAAACTTTTAAATAATATGATGGGATAGATTTTTATTAGTTTTATATAATAGCCATTGTTTTTAAGGAGCAACTTTGCAAACTGCAATGATCAACATGAACAAAATTAAGCACTTGAAATATATTACTTTATGAATAATAATTGTATGCAAATGTCTTACTTTTTAAAATTTAATTAATGAAATAAATTAACTTTCCATTGATATTCTAATTTATTGAGATATGCCTATAGTTTGCAACTTGATTCAGAAGATTAATTCTGGCAGGTTGATAATTATCTTTCAACTTATTTCTCTATTATCCAGGGACTCTTAATGATTCATTACAGTTTTGTTTAAGGTGATTCTGGATGTAGCTTTTTATTATTTTTTTTATTTCAACACAACAGTTCATTTTTCTGAACAAATTTATACAATTTTCACCATCTGGGTTATTTAATCCTTCAATGAGCTATAAAAATGCTCAAACCAACAGTGATTTGTTTCTTACCCAGAGCACAATTTCTCTCCCGCTATTCCTTCTTGTTTGAATGGAAACATGTTCAGCATCCCTTGTGGAAACAAAACCTCCCTGAAGCCATTTTTTCCTTCCACTACTGTCATCGACTTGAATCTGATCCTTTTTAACTCCATGGCTCTTCAACTCATTGCTCTCTGAAGAGAAAAAAATGTTGGATTCCCTTTGGTTTTTCTAATTTTAGTCAGCCCTACAAAGCCAAAGAGTTGAACAAATAGACTATCTTAAAATCCATTTAGGCTTTTTGTGGTTGCAGTTATCGGTGTGACATAGCTTAGGAAGGGGCACATGAGGGTTAAAACATTTAATGCCATAAAGCATCATTTACTTGGCTGTACTAAGAGCCGGAGTATTGAGTTGTTTATGCGAGCAGAGTATCTATGGCTTCAGTGTGATTAAGTCAGCTGGACAAGATGCATATTCAATTGCCTCGGTGATATTGATATTTTATATAAAAACAATAACAATAACAAAATGTCAGGGGCATTGTTTCAAGTTTGTTTATCCATTAAAATGTTCTTTAAAAGCACAAAGCCGATGCTAATTCTGCTGCATGGAAACATTTGAGGACTTTATGAGAGGTTCTGCTCTTAAAAGGAATGCCACATCTTTGGCTCAGCTTTAATTAAACAGATAATGGTTTTTTTTATTAGCCCACAGCGGTGCAGACAGGAAATGTAGAGAAAGACATGCAATAAAAGGTCCAGCAGGCTTGGAATTGGTCTTTGGATTCGCCGCTTGAAGGCATTCATGCCCATGTGCCCTCACAGCTTAGCTATCAGGTCTCCTCAGGCGGCGCAGGTTTTCTTGAAAATGTATTGAACCCGAGTTGAACATTTACTAAAAAAATTTAAACGTCTTTAAACATTGAAATTCAATGTTTTTATTAGATGCAGAGTTAAGGCTGACCTTGTGGAAAATTGCTGCTGCAGATGTTATCAACATTGTGAGCTAAACAAAGAACATTTCTACAAGCCTATTTTTGTCTTCACCCCCCTCCCTCCATTTTGTGTGTTTATTCCACCTCCAATACAATCTTCACCATTACCATCATCATCATCCTCCTCATTTCGAGTAGCAGAATCACCTTCCTCCTCCTCCTGTTTTCCATCATCATGAGTGGATGCATGAGGTGAGCCCATTTACACAATGCAATACACTATTATGCCAATGATTTTTTTGCCTACTCTGCAATATTCACCTGGAAATGAAATATGCCTCTGTGAAAATGTGAACTCCTTAAACAGTTTTAGTTAAATATTGCTTGAATGCATATAATTCTGTAACCATTCAAAATGAATATAATTCTGATATTTTCCTTTTTGCTTCAATAAAACATCTGATAAAATGCATAGAAATGAAGTAATGCACTACTTTAGCCTTGCCTTCACGGCTATTATACTCTTTTCGTGCCAGAGGTTCACAGAAATGAGCTTCTGCAGTAATGAGATATACTGTGGCAAAAAGAGCCATTAGGATCTTCTGTGTTTACTTAATAATGTTAGTAGAAGAGGGAATAGGAGGCGGCTGTGGGTGTGATGGCAAGCGTGTGTGGTTTTCTGCTTTTGTAAGTTCACAGTACTATGACTGCACCTTTGTGGTTTGGTCCAGTCTAAGACCAAGTAAGAACACCACATCTTATTTTTTCCATCTCATTTTTAAAGCTATGATAAATACAGTTCCTTGCAAAAGTATTTATACTCCATGAAATTTCCCACATTCTGTCACAATGCAATAACAAGGCTCACTGTATTTTATAGAGAAATTATAACAGGGAAAGACCAACACAAAAAAAATGCATAATTGTGAAGTGGAAGGAAAAGGACACAGTGTTCGACATATTTTACAAAGAATATCTGAAAAGTGTGGCATACATTCGTAATAAGCCCTGAGTTAGTCAACTCAGAGCAACTAATACCACACATTAAATATTTTTATTAATGTGTCTTCAATTTAGCGCTACTTTGTGTTGGTCTGTTACATAAAGTCCCAATAGTTTCTATAAATTACACGGCAGTGTGTGAAAAAGTAATAGCAGCTTGAATATTTCAAAAAGATACTATAAAGTTGGACGCATGTACATTCATGTTCATGCTCAATCACTTAGAATGTTATTGAAAAGCCCACCAAGTTAAAAACAATTTGTTTTGTATCTGTTAACTATTATGATTTTCCAGCTTATAATTGACCAAAAATCATTACATTTAAAATCAGAATATTAAGTCAGAGCAATAAGAAACATTTTAATTCATAAATGTGGGTTTACTGCAAAAGTATGTTTAAAACCTGCTTAAAAGTTGTTTTCAAATGGTACTTTAAATCTGACAGAAGAGATGAACTGGAACACACATTTTAGTCAACTGAGCATGGCCGTATATGTTTTGCAGTTAATATGACTTCCTTTTATCTCTGCCTGCCTGCAGGATTTCTCAGCACAGGTGACCAGGCAGCAAAAGGGAACTACGGCTTGCTAGATCAGATTCAGGCTCTGCGCTGGGTGAAGGAGAACATTGCATCCTTTGGCGGCGATCCAAGCAGGGTCACCGTGTTTGGATCTGGTGCTGGTGCATCATGCGTTAGCCTCCTCACCTTGTCCCACTACTCTGAAGGTAAGAGAAAATCATGCAACACAATTTCACTACTCACTGAAGTTTAGTTTTCACTTGATTTTATTTTATTTTTTGTAAAAAATTGTAAACAGAAATTGATGAGGATGGTGTATTCTGAGAAAAGTCATACACTATACATCATACATATTTGGAACCAAGGTAAATAAGAGTAAAAAGCCTTAAATGCTGTCTTTTAAATAAAATGAAAAACTTGTCTCTGGTTTTTACTTAAGCCTTTACATTTTATGCATTTATCACTTTTTAAGCAAGTTTGTCTTTGTTTGCTGCAATTCAACTTTTATTTTGCTACAATTCTGTGCTAAATCTTGATTTATTTGCTTTTTTATGTACAGGAACATTTTAATGTTTCACTATTTTTTTGTTTACTTAGTTTAGCATATTTGGTGTGATTTTCTAAGGCCATTTGAACTCTTTCGTGTTACATTTAATTACATGAGAAGTGGACCATAAATAAAACTTGACTGACTGGATACAATTCACATACCTTTTATTTTAGTTATGTTGGGATTTGGATATTATCAACTCCATTGCATTCCTGTTCAAGTAGTGTGGTTACAAGTTATGCTTTGGTCCTTGTCGGGCCTTTGAAACATTTCCAGTTGTTTTAATCTTTCAAAGGATTTAAAAGCTTTAACTTCATAGTTGAAATTTTGAGATGTTGCTTCAATTTTACCACATGATGTTTTTTTCTCATACTGCCATTTAATTTGTGAAGTCAACCAGTCCTTGCTGCAGCAAAACAACCACACATGCTACTGCAACTGCTGTTTTTCACAATTGGGACGGTGACCTGAAGTTTGCAAATGTCCCCCTTTTTTCTCCAAATATTGCGATAGTCATTATGGCAGAACACTTTAATGTAAGTTCATCAGACCACATGACATGCCTCCAAAACTTTGTATCTTTTTTTTTGCTGTCATTTTTTTGTATCTTTTTTGCTTTTGGTGAGTGGCCTTTCATGCCATGTCATCCCAGGACTCATTTAACCCTGGATTCTCTTTACAATCAGCATCTTCTTTAGTCTTTTGCTTTTGTTCTGGTGTTGATGAACACATTTCACACACACATACATACGCACACACACCCGCACCCAAACACGCGCACACCCACACACACACACACACACACACACACACGCACACACCCCTACACACACACACACACACACACACACACACACACACACACACACACACACACACACACATACTGTATGTATGTCATTCTATCTTCGCAATGACTTTGCATTGATTTCCATTCATTTTTCATTCATTTCTATAGTCTAATTTTGACTCTTACACTTAACCTAAAATGACCAATAGATGCCTAACACTAACCCAAATCCTTAACCCACACACATTTATTCATGTTGGGTCCAGGCTTTGGACCCAATAAGGAGCAGTGGGTCCTCCCAACATAGCATTTGTTGGAAAAATGGCCCTTACAGGAAGGAAAGTGCTTATACACACAGAGACTAAAGGGGGTGCATTATAATGGAAAACATAGTGATGGACATTCATTCCTTTTGCTACCTTTTCTTCATGCACTGCTAGCCTGTCAAAATGACCCATAAAGAGGCCCAGTATAATGCTTTCAGACATGAAAGGATATTTGAGAGAAAGTGTTGATTTGACCATTGCTTATGACTGCTCATCTCATTGAGAGATAGTCTTAGTCATGGCTTTGTGATTTACAGTAGAGAAAAAAGAATGCCCACTCAGACTATTTGTTAAGATTTAAAGTATATGACCAAAATTACATTTCCTATTAAGTTCCCTGTTGAAGAACAAGGTATCATAAAAAATAGAAACAATGACAAAGAAATTGAGTAAGTTTCAGGGTGAACTGCTGGGCTTTAGTGAACAAACGACATTGGACAGATGTGGATTCATCCAGACTGATTTTTTGAAGAACACAACTTGACACAGGAAGGATTCCTGGTTCAAAAGATTTGAGCCACTATATGATTCATGAGCAATGACAGGTGCTAATATACATTGCAACATATTCTCTAATATAGATCCAGCAGTGATGTAGCAGGTCATGACAATATATCCTTATTCTCTTCTATCCTCTTTTTATTGTCTTCTAACACTTAGCATTGTGGGCATGTCTTTTTCTATCTAGTTAATCATCTGCTGCCAGGAGACTGTCCAACTGGATAAATATATAAAATAAAGTTTTTATCAGTATTTAATTTATATTCATTGCAAGCTTTGTTAAACTTGGAATCATTAGCCAGTTCTTTTCATGTTTGCTTGACAAAACACTAGTTACATCTACATTCAAAGACTCATTATGACTGAGCATTAGACCCATTACAGAACAAGGACAGCTAACGGATGGATCACCACTAAACGTTTTCTACATATGAGTCAGTAATTCTCAGAGCTGTTTCTATGGCACACAGATTGCCCTAAAGTCTTGTTGATCTTCAGAAATGCATTGTAATGCTACTCTGTCAGATGAGACTTGAACTTGAAATGTGGAAAAGCAAACCTCCCTGTTGTAATGGGGCTTCCATCTCCTAATCATTCAGGTGGCACCACAAACTCTACCCGTAATATCCCAATTACTGAGTAGCAGTTATTATTAGCAGCATGTTTCAAGAAGCTGCTATGTAACAGCTGCAGTTTGAAAGAAGTAAATTGAACATTAAATTGGTGGAGCTCAGTATTAAGACTCACCTTGTGTCTGAAGAGACACACACTGAAGCTTTTTACACTTGCACATGCATCAAACCCCTTTGATTGAACACAAATCCCATTCTTTTCTCTGTAAAGCTCTGCATTTATGTGCTACGTTAGAGTTAAGAAGGCACAGAAGCCAAACAGGAAAATGTCAAAACCTCCTTAGTTTGCGTGTCTATGTCTGACTTGAATGAGTATGCAGGGTTTTGGGGCCAATCAGATATAAAGAATTGTAGGGACTACTGTTTCAGTAAAAGTTAGACATTTCAGACAGAATGAATAAAATCTCACTAAACAAAATGCAAAAAGGTAGAGAGGGATTCTTCCAACCACCCACACCTAGAAAACCAATACAAATAAACCATTCACTTCTGTCCTGACCACATCCGTCCATCCGTCCGTCCATCCATCCAAGCCTCGTTATTTCGAGATTCTATCTCGTTATAATGAGATACTATTATAATGAGTATCTCAAAATAGCGAGATTCTCTCGTTATTTTGAGATTCTATCTATTTATTTTGAGATACTTGTCGTGATCTGTGTTCTTCTGTGTGTTTATTTTGAGTTTTCTGTTGTCCCTGAGTCTCCTTGTTGTCCTGTCTTCCCCTTGATTGTTTTCCAGGTGTGTCTCATTCCCAGGTGTGTCTCATTCCCTGATTACCTCTTGTGTATTTAACTTTGTTCCTCGTCGGGTCCTCGTCCTTCTCAGCGTCATTCTCTCTTGCCTGTCGATCAGTTCCATTCGTATACCAGTTGCTACCGCTGTTGAGCCCAGGCTTCTGCTCAGCCGTGATGCCTGTGTGTTTTGGACTGTCTTTTTGGATCACGTTCACCATTAAACTCATCATTTTACTTCAACCTTGGGTCTGCTTCGTTTCCCTCACCGCCTACCACCACACTTCATGACAGAAGGACCCGACCACAGGAACTACGGTGAGATAGCAGCATCATGGACCCAGTGAGGACTATGTAGAGGCTGTGGCACAACCTTATTCTGCCCATCTGCGCCTGGGCATTGCCACCACACATGGTCCTTATGCTGGATGACTGGGTCCCTTATTTGTGTCCCTCCAGAGCCTTTTCCTAGTTCCTCCTCCGAGTTTCCTAGTCCCTCCTCAGAGCTTCCTAGTGGTCCCTCCTCAGAGCTTCCTAGTGGTCCCTCCTCAGAGCTTCCTAGTGGTCCCTCCTCAGAGCATCCTAGTGGTCCCTCCTCAGAGCATCCTAGTGGTCCCTCCTCAGAGCATCCTAGTGGTCCCTCCTCAGAGCTTCCTA
>CAEFZX010000011.1:0-42785 GCA_903066825.1 Alfaro cultratus | reverse complement strand
AATGTGCGTCTTCCTCCTCATGTCTGTATTTTTGCCAGTTTTTGCTTCTAAGGACGGTGGAGAATCGGGTGGTAATTGAAAAAGACGTGGGTTGATAGCAGCAGCTCGCCGGGCTACGTAATGTCCGTCTCTAGGCAACCGTGACGCAGCGTCGGTCCGTAGCGTTCAGGGGTCCTTTAGCTCCAGCCACGACAATTTAGCTGACCTTAACATTTCCTGTGTTTTATTTTGTAATTATTGTTACATTTAGTGTTGATATGTGTGTGACAGGCGTGTCTATCGGACAGTTATGTATCGGTTCAATACGAGACGTGACATTTAATGTTTTTTTATGGAGGGGTGGCAATCCTATTCAGGGGTGCTGAGGTACAGGGCTAGATACGCCACTGATGACCACAAGAGGTCAGAAAAAATGCTGAAAAATGATCACCTGTAAAGGTCAAACTCTTCAGCTTTCTATGACTCCGTTATAGAAAGCTGAGTTTACAGTTATTCTCAATCTCATAATGTCAAAGTTCTCAGTTTGAGAAGCAACAAAACAGTCAATGATCTTAAACCAAAATCCATTTATTAATCAGACAAAAACAGACATTCAACATAAGTTTTCTATAAAGTGCCAAGAAATAAATTTTGATAAAACACAAAACACCATAAAAAAAACTAGAATTTTAGACCACAAAAAAAAAGAACAAAAAACGTTCTACAAAGTAGATTCTGCTCTAAATTCTGTTTGCTCGGTGCTTTTGATTCAGGAGGAAAAAAAGAGGAAAAAAAAGGCATCTGATCAGTAGTTTCTTTCAAAAAGCAAAACACACTGTGTCAACTGCGCCACCTTCTGGCCTCTGATACATTCTGCAGAATCCGTTCCTCCGTTTCCGAAGGAACGGAGGATTTCTGTTTAAAGGCACAAGACAGGAAGGAGTCTGCAGTAACAACCTCCAGTAACAGGATCTGGTGTTCAGAACATCCAGAAAGTATTTACAGCCAACTTTCCACATTATGTTGCAGCCTTGATCCAGAGTTTAAAAAATAAAAATAAAAGAAAGGCACCTTCTGGTTAATACCACCCCATATTGTGAAGCACGGTGGTGGCAGCTTCACTCTGTGGGGAGGTTTTTCTGTAACAGCAACTGGGCAAACAGAGTTAGAGTTGAAGCCAAATATGAAAAATGGTTAATTTTACAATTAAGTTGAGACAAAATGTGGAGAAACAGAAGCGTTGATTACTTTTTAGGTGGCCTGAGATCCAGTTGTTTTCACAAGATGAAACTGGAATCTCAGGAAAATATAAATAAAATTCAAGCTTGATTTCTAGTCATTTTTTCAACTTTGGTAACCTGCTAAGGAAAGACAGAAGTTTATGTAAAACTTGTCTTAAACCAACTATATTCATGAGTTGGGTCTAAAAAGTTTAATGTAGTATATTGAACATAATTTCCCTCTAAAACCATTTATAATTTAAATATTGTCAGAATTAAATGTAAACATTGTGCAAGTTTGAGTTTATTAATGTAAATCTGATCTCTAAAGAGACCACAGTTAGATAAAAAAAATTAAAGGACTATTAAATAAACATTAAAAAGAATAATCAAAAACAAAATTACAGACATAATCAGAAACAAGGATTAGAGATGATATCAATAAAGTGTAAAGTCTGAGCACCAACAAGTGCTGCTGGTTTCATTGAAGCCTTTAGAGGGCGCCGTTTCAGGCTCTCTGCTTCCGCCTAGTGGTCATTTCAAAGTACGGCTTGTCACTCCTGGCCTTGCTCTGTGGGATCTTCTCTGCGGCTTTCACTGGGTTTCTCTGAGAGGTTGTGGTTTGAGTTGTCGCTGCTTCAGGTTTCAGCGTCGTCTTTGAGCTGGGGTTCCCTGGAGCAGCTGGTTTTCTCACAGTCCTCTGTGCTGTTTGGGGGGCCTTCTGATTACCTTTAGAGGAAGAGGAGGCAATACTTGGGACCGGCCCAGGGATGGCAGAGGCCACCTTGATTTTAACCTTTGACATGGAGCAGATAGAAGTTACTGTTGCTGGGGACACAGCCTGGGAGCAGGGGGTCGGGGCACGGGAGGAGCCAGCCTGGGAGCAGGGGGTCGGGGCACGGGAGGAGCCAGCCTGGGAGCAGGGGGTCGGGGCACGGGAAGAGCCAGCCTGGGAGCAGGGGGTCGGGGCACGGGAGGAGCCAGCCTGGGAGCAGGGGGTCGGGGACTGCCGGGGTACCATTTTTTGTACCGGCACGGTCCTTGTGGCCACCCTCGCCTTCCTGACCGTCTCCAGACGGAGGCGTGACGCCGGAGAGCCAGGGCGCCTCTGTGCAAGGCGGGAGCGCTGGCTGGCGCCCGAGGAAGGCTTACCGTCTTTGGGGGCAGATATGGTGGTGGGACGGGACATGTGAGCAGAAGTAGGGGAGGTACATGGGCTGGAAGGTTTGGGGCATTTGGAGGAAGGCTCAGGGCAGACCGGGCTCCTGGGGTGGGTGGTAGGACCATATGGGCGGGGCTTTAGCTTTGAGGCGGAGCTTGGCTCCACAGGGGGAGCTGATGGAGTCAGGGCTCTGCGCTGACTGCCCGGGCTGGGGGCCCGCCTGCAGGAGCTCACAGGTGAAGAGGGCAGAGAAGAGGAGCCTTTGGTGAGGATGGGTAGGGGGAGTTGGGTGGGCTTCCTGGGGGAGGACGGCACCGTCTGGAGGTCCTTCTTCGGTACAGCAGCAGAACCTTTCCTTGCCAGGATGGGGGTGCTGGCAGGGGAGGGGATGTATGAGCGGCAGCTCTGTCCTACAGGGGGTACAGAGGCTGATGAAGAGCAGGAGGAAGAGGAGGAAGCAGAGGAGGAGATGAGGTCATTAACTGCAGCAAGAGGGTCCATATGAGGCGGAGTGGGTGGAGCAGTGTTGGCACGCTGACCGCCCAAACCAGGTGGGCCCTTCTGGAAGGCCAGGATCTTCTGCTCCAGTGTGGTGAACTGCAGCACCCGCAGAGGGTCGTACTTGGTCAGGAAGCCCCTCAGGGTGTCCCAGCCCCCGCCGACTCGCACCATCACGTGTTTGCCGTGCAGCATCTGAGGGAACAAACATTCCCACATCATCCCAAAGTCCACACCACGAGCTTTCAGGCAAGCGGCCACCGTTTCACTTCAGCTCCCGAAATAGCAGCTGCAGATTAACCCGTCTGCACTGAGGCGTTGTGCCCTGAATAGCAGCGGAGTTGTGATGTAATCACCATCCGCTGCTATTGGCTAATGAGCTTTCATGTGTCCAGCCACGGCCTGCGGCGATACGCTTGGCACCGCTGCCAGGACGCAGCAGCTAATCTCTGACACAACAACACAAACACTCAGAGCCGAGTTCAAACTGACCGGGACGGACAGACGGAGATACTCACTCTGATGAAGATAGTCTTATCACCCAGTCTGTAGCGTCCCTCTGACAGGTACTCTATGGACACCTTGTTGGAGCAGTTACAGGGTGGGTCATCCATGCTGAGCTCCTGCAGGAGCAAACCAGCAGATACATTTATTATCTCTTATGTACACAGAAACAGTTTAATGTCT
Organism: Alfaro cultratus; assembly: GCA_903066825.1. Lineage (NCBI taxonomy): Eukaryota > Metazoa > Chordata > Actinopteri > Cyprinodontiformes > Poeciliidae > Alfaro > Alfaro cultratus. Next base: position 39,239 of record CAEFZX010000011.1, on the reverse strand, counting down.
GTATTTAAACCGCTGATCCTTGAACGCTCGAGTCGATATGGATGGATGATCAATGGTCAGTGTTGGAACGAATCTTGGGACAATAGCTGTGCTTCTGCTAACCATAGATTGTCCTATGTGACATTCGAGGTGTTTTTTTGTCGATTTTTTTTTTTTTAAACGCACCCAAATTGGTTTATTTCACAAAACTGCCAGGGAAACACTTTTTTTTTTTTTCCCCCACATCACACAAGTTCAACAACCGGACGAGCAAACCATGAAGACGAGAGGAAGTAGAGGGAGGATCACAGTGCAGCACACTTTTTACTGACGTGAACAAACTTATTTTTATCTGTGATTTTAATTTAGTGGAAACGCCTCAATTGTGAAATTATTATTGGTTTTCCGATATTAGCGGACCATGACAACGCAGCTAATGTGAATAATGTTCACTATTCCTCTCATTATATCCCATAATGTTGTCGCCTTGTCAAATATGTCACTGTTGGTTAAAAAAAATGTTAAAGTTGCATTTGACTGCATCTTTTTTCACAGGTTTGTTGAATCTCTTGATTCTAGCCAACTGCCAACAAAAATGACGGCTTTTTTTATATATATATATATATATATATATACATATATATATATATTTCTCTATGGATGATTTGTGGGGGGCATAATGTGGATCTCTGCAGCTCCTCCAGTTCCATCAGGCCTCTCGGCTCCTATGAAGAATCCTCTCCTTGATTGGCCAATCGGTTCAGGCCATTTGTTGGGTCTTGGTCGCTTTAGCACAGAAAATCCATTAAAGTTTGAGATTGAAACCTGACAAAATGTGCAAAAGTTAATAGGAAATAGATACCTTTGGGAGAAAAAAAAACATTTAAAGTACGAACAGCTCAGTTTAAAGCCAGATGCATTTGGGAATATAATTAATCCAACTGTGTCTGTTTTTAATCCAAGCCATTTCCCGCTTCACTGACTGGTTATTTTTAGAGCGGCCGTCTCCTCTGGGAGGAAAACCATCAACCCCGACTGTTGCTGCTGTATCTGATCCACTGAACCAGACTAAATACGTAAACCCATCCAACCGGCTCCGCAGCCCCCCCTTCAGGAGCGTTTCAGCGTCTGCGCCCGCATGTGTGTGACGAAGTGGCTCTGCACGTGTGACTGAGTCAGAGCGCCGGCGGGGCGTCACGTGGGTCAGCTGCCGTCGCCAGGGGAAACGGGGCCCGATCTCACCTCTGGCTGGTAGAGCGCCCCGTGCTGGCAGCACACGCTGAAGGTCTTCACCGCAGCTGGAGGTTCTTCCGTCATCAGCAGTGTCTCCTCCAGCTCGATCTCCTTCTCCAGCTTCACCAACACGGGCGGCTCCACCCCGTATCTGGGAACAGCCGGACACGAGTCAGGACTAGGTGGCGCCAGAGAGAGAGAGAGAGAGAGAGAGAGAGACACAGAGAGAGAGACACAGAGAGAGAGACAGAGAGACACAGAGAGAGACACAGAGAGAGACACAGAGAGAGACACAGAGAGAGACACAGAGAGAGAGAGAGAGAGAGAGAGAGAGAGAGAGAGAGAGAGAGAGAGAGAGAGAGAGAGAGAGTCTCAAAGGCTCTACATTCAGAGGGGCCAACGCACCTGGAGACGATCCGGCCGACCTCCAGCAGACACAGACACACCTGCCGAGGCTCCTTGTGCAGCACTGGAGCAGAGAAAACGCCCGTCAGCAAGATGCGGCAGACAAACAATCAGGTTAAAAAAACATGTTAATCATTTATAAAAAAAATTCTAAGCCCTGATCACTTTAGAAAGATCAGGGCTTTCTAAAGTGTTTTATAAGCCTGGCCATCAGGCTTTACTCCCCACCCGCCAGGCTGAGCATCATTTGTCTTTTTAAAAAAAAAAAAAATTAAATATACACCAGTGACTAGCAGCATTTCCATTGACCATATAAATACATAATTTCAAAATTAGTTTATTTTGCAAAACTGAAATGGAAATACTTTTTTCCACATTGTACGAGTCACATGATCAACAGCCAGATGTTGCCAGTGGCGCCAACCACAAAGAAGAAGAAGACAGGAGGTAGCTGGAGGATGACTGCGCAGCGTGTTTAACAACTTATTGTGTGAACAAACTTATTCACATGTGATTTTAATGGCGTTTCTTAACTATTGGAAACACAGAAACTGTTTTTTTAACAATTAGTAGAGTATTGACAAAGTTTGTGCACATTTGTAATGGAAAATGTACACACACTTTACTTAGGGTGAAACAACTGAAGTGCGAAAAGTTTATTTTAATTATATTTTTTATGTTTGCCATCTTTAAGACTTTAAAGCTGACAGGAAATTTGAATATATGACTAGGTAACTATGCGTTATTGGAAGACATCAACAGTACCTAAAATCCAACAATAAACATTTAACTCAAAAACACGGCGGGTTGGCTGTTCTAAAGCCTCAACCAACTGATTTAGCAGGTTCTCTAGTGGGAAACCCAAATTAGAAAAAATAATTAGAGCAGCAGTTGTTTGGGTTTCCTTCCAGACTGGGATTTGAGTGTGATCCATGTGGAATCACTTCATTTGAGTTGATCAAACTCCAGAGTGATTGCTCCCTCCATCAGATCCCATTAAGCCTCTAGGTCAGGGGTGCTCAAGTCCAGTCCTCGAGAGCTACCGTCCTGCAACTTTTAGATGCAGCCTTACTCCAACAGACGGGGATCAGCTCTGAACAGGCCTGGTAACGAGCCATTCATTTGATTCAGGTGTGTTGGAGCAGGGATGCATCTGAAAGTTTCAGGATGGTAGCTCTCGAGGACTGGACTTGAGCACCCCTGCTCTAGGAGGTCCAGCTTAACCGGACTCTGCTGCTCAGATCTGCTCCTCAATACTACATCCAACAATAACGAGCCGCAACTTAAATGTAGCAGCTAATAAATATCGCCTAGGTCGCCATGGTACCGTTTTGTTCACCAATGTTCTGTACAAAAAACTTTTGACCTGAATGCAGATATATTTTCAAATAAAAATCAGAAGTGTGGTATGATAGCTAACATTTTCACTTGACAATCAAGCATTACATCCTGTTGGTCTTGCATATAAAAACCTACTTTAAACTTTGTGGCAAAATGAGGACAAGTGCAAAGGGACTGAATATTTCTGCAAATCGGTGAACGTTTAAATAAACTGAGAAATGTAGCGTCTAGTAAAAGTTTTTGATTTTCGCTGTAGCTTCTGTTACTTTTAATGAATCTAACAAAAAGATTTTTAATCTGTGACTAATGTTAAAGACTATAGCTTCAGTTGGCCTCAAACTTGAACCTTTTCTTTACAGCTGCATTTTAATAAGTTACCCAACTTTCTTTATAAATGACTCAACTAATTTTAATAGTTCACAAAATCGAGTGGGCGGGCCATTTCAAATGTCAAACTCAGAGGTCATGTCTGCAGGAATCCAGGCTGAAACCTTCCCAAATGAAATGAGAGTTTAGTCGTCTGGTTGGACGTGTTCTGGTGTTTACCGAGGCCCTCCGACTCAAACAGGTAGGTGTCGTCCACGCCGACGTGCCGGCACCAGGCCAGGAAGTTGGCTGTGTTGTCCCGGGCAAAGAAGGAACCCGGGGAGGCGTCGCGCTTACAGGCCACCTTCCTGGTGGGGAAGAGCTGGATGGGAACCGGAACGTCAAACTGATGTGGAAGCGGAACATTCCAGTAAACATTAGTCGTGTTTCCACGTCGTACCTTAGGTAGCGCTGTGGGGCAGGTCTGGGCGACCTTGGTCTGCAGGGCGCTGATCAGCTGGCAGAGCTTCACGCCATTATCCAGCTCCTCCATGAACAGTTCGGCTCTCACCTCCTCTCCTGGAAAAACCACAGAAAGGTTAAAAAGATACAAACCAGAGGAACATTTCCTTTCTCTGCATGTTCCTGAACAGGAGGCCACATTAAACACAGGCGTTTCCTCCTCCAAGGGGCTCAAGCGCTCCCACGCTCCCTCAGCTGTAAATCAAAGCCGAGGGAATAATACGGCCGCAGTAAGTGACAAAGATTGCTCTGTAAAAGTCGACTTCCACCTGACAAAGGGCTTAGCCTCAGGGCTAGAAACTTTACCCTGTTGATCCCACCTGTTGGTTCGGCGTTTAAAACGTCTAAAAACCTGAAATGCAGGCCATCTTGTCCACGGGAACGCTAACTCACGTTGAGCGCCGAGTACCTGCCCACATTCCTCGTGTTAGCAGCCAAACATCGGGCTGTGAAACCCTGATTCAGCAACAATAGAGTCAGTTTCGGGTTCCTCACTGCTCCATTGTGCCACACGGACAATGGGCGACCGTATAATGGCAGCAGCGTAGAAACTGAGGGATTCTGTTCTGCTCTGCGGTTTCCCCAATGGAAGCATCGAAAACTGATTACACACGAGAGCCGAGTCGATAGTTCATCGGTACGTTCCTGGCCTCTGGGGGGGAACTGTTGGCAGGCAACACACACACACACACACACACACACACACACACACACACACACACACACACACACACACACACACACACACACACAGAAAGAGCTACTGTTGAAGGCAAATGGAAAACTGATTGGATCAAGCCTTGCTGTGTCAAAACATCTAAAAAAACCAAAACAAATTAACCGTTAGGAGTGTGAGGAGAAGCTGGTGTGGAAGTTAAACCCACCCAACATGCCGCTGAGCCAGATGGCCAGATCCTCCTGCATGGGGACCAGCGTGGCCTCGTGGCGGACCGCCAGCCACTGGTCATACTGGAAAACGTTGGAGAGGCCAGGGCCATGCCGCTGAGCCAACGGGCTGCGGGGGCACCTGGGACTCAGCAGGGGGGCGTCGAACTTCTCGCTGAACCAAACCTGGAGAACAAAATAAAATCAACTGAGCTGGGAAAAAAAAGAAAAACATACAAGTAAAAACACCTTAAATCTAAAGAGGTCATTTTACAGACAAAAGGTTTTGGTGGGAATTAAGTTTGCGTTTGTTAAGTCTTACAGCGAAGCTGGCAAATACAGGAACTTAGAAAAGTTTGCATCTGAAAAGAAAAGTCATTGAGAATAAAAACATACCTGAAACTATTCAATTTTTCTGAATTTTTTATCATTTTATAAACAAAAGCTAACTGGTTTTGTTGGCCAATAATTTCCTTTAAGAGGTTGTTAGCCTTGTTGCACAGCTAGCAAATACAGGAACTGAAGAAGTTGGTATCCAAGAGGAATAATAAAGTTAAAGTCAACCTTTTCTTGTGGTCTAAATTTGTCTGTGGGAACACAAACTTGACAAAAACTGTAGATCAAGGCAGCTGAATTTTACTTACATGCCTCTTTCTTCCCATTAGTAATTAGCCATTTTTAACCCAACATTCTTAGGCATAATTTTCATATAAAACATTGAGTTAGTTTATGGTATTCATGTTCCTAATGCAGCATTACAAGTAAGCATTTCTTGCACTTATCCTCATGATACTATTTTTTTTTATAAGAATTTTGATTGGTTGACACAAATTCAGTGGCGTAAAAAAAAAAACGAAACTGTTGTCAAGATTATGTTTTACCGTTTTCACCACGATTTGCTCAATAAAAATATCACATTTGAAAATATGATTAAAAGCAGTTACTGTGTGCAGTTTAGTGATACAAGTCACTTTATCATGAGACTTAAATGTCGCTCTTGAAAAACCTTCCAGTATTATCTGTGGGGCGATGATTGCTTTGTCAAGTCACAGCCACACAGTTGCCTACAAATGAAACAATGTTTATATGGTCAGTTTTATTATCGGAACAGTACCACAAAATATTGCAATAAAATGTTACTTTCTTTAGGACGAAAGCACAAATGATATTCAATTTTCTCCTCCTTGTGTTAGGAAACACTAATGGATCATATTTAGTGAGCTATCCATGCAGAGTGAAGCCTTCACAGTGCTGCATGTAAGATCTACTGAAGAATCTGTGCACCAACCTGACCTAGTAACCGTGGTTACTCCATCTTAAAGCCACAAATCCATCTTTAATCAGCCTCATGTTATTTTGCTTCTAGTCTGAAAAAACTAGAAGCATGTGCTTCCCAACATGTGCTTCTTTGTGCCTGAAGCCAACGTCCAATCATATCCATCCCTGCTGTCACACACTGCCTCACCCAGTCAGCATCCTCATCTGGTCACTCAAAGTCTGTCACACAGGGAAACCAAGGGGCAGTGGGCAATTCTCAGTTTTATGGTTTTGAATGTAAAGTAAAAGAGAAAGAAAAAAAAAAAAAAAAGTGCTTTATATTGAACTCTGTTGGTGTATTAGGGTCATTGTACTTAGAGGAAGAAGGGGGAAAAAGAAGAAAAGAAAAAGTACATCCCCCCCCCCCAAAAAAAACTCCTAAAACTTCCTTTTTTTCCCCCTCAGAAAATGTCTGAGATTAATCTCAAAATTTGTAAAGTCAAATTTTTCAACTTTTGGAAATTTATGAGTTTCAGATTCCCATGGTTTTCCTAGAAATTTTGAGATTCATCTTAAAATTTGAGTTTAAAAAGTCAAACATTTTCTAGAAAAATAAATAAATAAAAATCAGAATCTTAAAATTTGAGTTTAATTATTTTTTGACCTCTGGAGATCAAATTTCCTTGTTTTTTTTTCTAGAAAATATGAGTTTTCCCCTTGGAAATGTACTCTTTCTTCCCTTCCATCTCCAATGGCCCCAATACACAGTTGTAAAGCTCAGACTGAGAAGCAGGGGACCTCCACATTCCCAAGCGCTGGCTGATTTTCCAGTTTCCAGGCGGTCCAAGAGGGAATCAGCTGCAGATGTCCACTCCGACATCTCCACACGTTACGCAACCAGCTGCTGATGGACCCCTCCCTCTTCCTGCCATGCATCTTGTTGACATCTGCATCGGATACGGCCTTTAATCTTGGTGTCGTTCGCATGTGATCAGGCGCTGCTGAGACGTGCAGCTCAATGGATTGTTGTGAACAAGGCGGCGAATTCATGGCGTCGCCCCGGCCGACAAACAGGAAGCCTTCTGGGCAGAGGAAAAGACGGGCCGTTCTACACCGACGCAGCGCTGCTGCAGATTGTTCTGTTGGACTGGGAGCGACTCAGGCCTCAGTGGAGCAGAACTTTGAGGTCGATATGATGGATTTAACCTCAGTTTGTTCTCCACAATGACGCTAAAAAGAACTTGTTGCAACTCAAGATTACAGAGAATGCTTTCACCCTAGAAAGTAAACTTTTTTTGCTACTTTTTCAAAGCCAGTTTTTGATAATTAGATGGGTCAGACTGTTGAGATGTTTAGGAGACGTGGGAAAGAAAAATAAATGGAAAAAAAAGTAAAGGGGGAAAACTCTGGGTTTAGATCAGTAATCTGAAACTTCCTGCTTTCTCTGCTGTATAAATTACAGGACAGACGGCAAAATTTATTAGTCACTTTTAAAACTGAGAAAGATTGAATGATCCGTTTGAGATAAGATTTTAATAAATATTTCTAGATCCAGAATGGGTGTGTTAATAAAATTTTGAGGTTGCAAAAAAACACAAAGATCAAAATGGATGGTTTGAGTGTGCATCAGTCACATTATTTCAAAGAAGGAAATAAAATGGAAAATCCACCCTGCGACAACTCTACAGATCTTCTCAGTGAAAGTGAGAACAGCTTAATGTTGGAATCTAAATGCCTGTGGAACAGAGCCGGTCTGAGTTAATCTCACTGGGTAATCCAGAACAAACTCCCCAGGTCCTGAAACATTCCCCACCTTTAATCACTAATTAAAGGTGGTTTAATCTTAAATGGCTCAAGCTAAGCGCAACAAAACTTTCTAAAGGGAAACCATCCAATCAGATGGAAAATAAAAACATGGCAAAAAAAAAAAAAAAAGATTCTCATAAGCTCCTCCCGCTGCTGCATGTCTATGAATCATCTGAACAGCAGCATCATAAAACAATCAGTTACATTTTTCAATGTGACACAAATGTTCAATCTCCAAACAATCTGCTTCAAAAGTAGCTAATTCATAACTTTCGAGTTGGTTTCCTCCCACTTCCCATGACCTGCTAACTGACCTTTAAACTAAGCTGTTTACTTTAGTCCTTTTCACATTGCGTACTAAAATGCTCATTACAGACGAAGACATTTTTTGTAAAGCTTTGCATTTCATTGGGACAAATCCCTTTACATTGTATAATTAAAGGTTTTAATGTTTGGAAATGCCCAAACTAAAGCCTCCAGTGGATTCGACAGCAGTTCTTCCATTTACAGATTGTAGTTATGCTTCCATGAATGCATACATGTTCAGCATGGCTGAGCAGATATCTGATCTGGCTGTGCTCTACATGCACAGTGAGGCTGCAGCATCACTGCATCCTCACAGCTCACCTTCCAGACCCAGAATAACCGAAACGTTCCTCCACCTTCTACGCTCGCTTCACTTTTAAAAAGACAAAACATCGATTAGTAAAATCAAAGCTGCCATTTCGCCCACAGAGACTGTAACATGATCTTTAGGAGCCATGTGCTGCGTTTAAAGCTGCAGAACATCCGCGTCGTGCTGCGGCCCTTCCCGCCACATGTTATGCCATCAGCACTTGGGAAGCATATTTTACATTCCCACAATCCAACTGTGGTGGGAATGTGCGAGCCCTGGTTTTTCCCAGAGCAGATGACAGGAGCGCGCAGGTCGAGGAGGTGTCGAACGGGGACAAGGCTGCAACTCGATCCGCTTGTTGTTCTGGGTTTGGGAATGACTTGCGATTCATCGCTGGGAGGGGAAAGGGAAAAAGTGAGGAGCATTCCGCCCACTCCCTACAAGATGTGGAGGGGGAAACAACTAAAGGCTGGGAGCTTAGGAACGCCAGACATGCACAACAACAACAGCAGCATGGCATGCTGGGACACAGGTGGGCTCGAAGCAGCTGCTTAATTCATCTGGATTACTGAGATGATCTGAACTGAAAAACCCAGATAGTTTATGAATAAATAGATTTTTTGTTTCTTTACTAATGTGACAGTTTGTGGTCCTCAAGCTGAACTTTTGACGGAAACGAGCAGACTCTTACCTGGATGCCAGTCTGGACAGCCATGATTGTGTTCACCAGAAGTTCACTTCTTCATTCTGTCGAGATGAAAACAAATCTTTAGGGCAGAGTTTCCCCCCAGACAACCTGCCAAGCCTGTGGTCTTAGCAAGAAGTCCACAGCAAATTTGAAGATATCACTAGGTAATTATGCATCATTGGAAGGCATTGACAAAAATACCAAACACCTGCTAATATACATAAACCAATTCTAAGCCTGGTGGGCACAAGTAAAGTCTGGTGGCCCGCCAGGCTTATAATACATTGGAAAATCTTGTTTTCCACCAGCAGCTACAAAACATGAAGAATCAAACTTAATGTTTAGATCAACTGTGTCCAAACTTTTCAGCTAAAATGGTCACATTGAAATTGATCCACAAAATGTAGATGTTTTTTGCTAAAAGTTTCCCCGCTTGCCTGTAAACAAAACAATATTTTAATGAAATAATCAAGTCTGATTTCTATAGAACAGGGAGCTACAAGTCATTCTACAACTGAAACGCAACATCTGCAAACAATACGTCCCAATTGCCGATCGTTTAACATATTTGTCTGGATATTTTTGTGTGTATTCTCAAAGGCGAATGTTCAAACATCTTGCATTATTTAGTTCAGTTTTCCATAATGGGTGTGGCAAAATGTGCTTGAGTGAAAGTCACTGGGTGTTTGTAGTCCTGTTTACTAAGAAAATGAATTAATGAAAAAAAAAAAAAAAGAAGAGTACTTTGTTTTGTACAAAGTACACTTTCAAAAAATTTTAAATTGTAACTTTTTTTTTTTTGAAAGGCAGTGAAAATTCCTCAGTAAGATAATTTTTTGTATAAAAATAAGCTTGAGTTGGAAAACCGAGTTTGTGCATGTATTAACTTGTTTTTCAAATGAGGTCAAAGGATATGAATGAGCACACTTTGTTTAAATCAATGAATGACCAGGAAGGAAGTTTATTAAAATGTTTCAGCACATAGCAGGATGCATCAGATCTCAGAGAGATAAAAATAAATAAATAAAAAAATTACTTTTATTTGTGAGCAGTAAGCATTCAGCAGAAGCCCAGGCCAAACTTTGACACTGCCATCTGCCACGTTAATCATTCAGGAGGTTATGACCAAGCAGAGCGATCATTCCAATTTTACAGCCTTATTATTCTATGTCAATGTACCGATCAGGACAACCGGTTTGCTGGGACACTCCTCAGGGTAGATGCTGTTGCAGAGTGAAAAACTCAATTACCTTCTTCTAGAATCGCAGATGTGTTTAAAGTGTTCAAAATCATCTCATTAACTCTGAATTATTAGTAACTACAATGATTAATTAAATTAGTTTAAAACTCACGAACATCAAGTGGTGTAAGGAGCGTCTGTTTTTACTGAACCTTCAAGCTTTTCTCAAAGGAAGTGACACAGCTGGTTTCTCCAGTTTTCCCACACCAGTCTTACCCCGACACGCCGCGGTCCCAGTGGGGAGTGTGTTTGACACAGAGGGGGTGGGTGTGGGGAAGCAATCACGAGCACACAGATCCTAATAACAGAGCTGATTTGGTCAACACAGCTGAGACAATAGTCCTGGAATACCAACCCCCTCTCCACGATCTGCTTTCACCCCAGATTTATGATCAGCAGCAAAAACTCTTGTGCTGCATTCAGGTAACATGTTTTCTACTAAAGCACAGAGTGACAGGACGGATATCAAAGTAAAACCTAACCTAAACAACAGAGAGTGATACATCCAGACGAGAGGAGATGCAAGTAGGAAGGAGAGTTTGACATCATCTCACTTACCGCGGAACAGAAACAACTCAAACTACTGAAGAAACATGTGCAGCGTCCAACTCCTGTCAGCCTATTGGACACATCGTGGACTAACAGTCAGGTCCCTGCACAGTGTTCAGATATCTTCAGCCAGAGCGGCTCCTGCCTCTGCTTCCACGACTGGGTGGAGGGAACGCCAGCGAGGGAATGACAGGACGGAGGGAGGGAGAGAGAGAAAGAAAGGGATGAGAGGAGGAGGTGCACAAGGAGAACCCTGACTAATGAAGTGGCTACGCTTCACTAAGCCCTGACCATCTATGTGCCCCCCCCCCCAATCCTATCACAGCGGGACCCTCTCACAAAGCAGCCATTGTTTTCTTAACCAGTCTCATCTCCGAAGCCAGGAACTCCCCGATCGGGATGCAATGAAACGGAAAGAGATGGAGTAGAGGAGGTGATTTACTGCTGCTTCCTCTTACACCCCCCACACACACCTCCCGGTTTGAACTCTGTCTGGACAGAGGAGTGAAAGCTGCTGCAAAACGAGCAAACTTGAGGCGCAAAGGGCAAGCGCACGTGACGTCCTACGAGTGAGTCAGGTGTTTGCTTTGCCACAGCTGTTTAAATCTGCTGTAATGACCGCAGGCTTGTTGGAGATTCACTGCTCAAATAAACCAGGCCGACTTCCAGCAGCCTTCCGTTTTCAGCCACATTAGTTGCGTTTCCATTAACAGTAGAATTGTGGCAACTGAAATTACTAAAATGAATTTGCTTTCGATAAGACATTTTTTTGAAGTAGGATGAGGTTTTTTTTTGGCCATATTGAAAAATATGTATTTTGCAAAATTGCAATGGAAAGACTTTTTTCCCCCACACGAGTCACGTGACCAATAGCAGGATGATACTACTGGTGAAAACGATGAAGACAGCAGGAAGTAGGATTAGGATTATGTTTATTTTTGTTTTTTTCCCCCCTGGGTTATGCATCTAGCTCCATCAGAAATATCAGTTCATAAAAAGTTCTGAGTCTTCTGTAAACCGGCAGAAAACAATTTTCCTAAAATGCTGCATATGTAAGCTCCCAAGTACAAGGGGTTTGTCACTCCAATGTCTGAACACAGCTGATGGCGTTAGCACCATGGCTGGACGATTAAAATCTCATGTAAATGTTTACATCTGTCCCTGCCGTGACTTATCGTGTGAACACGCTCATTCAGGTTTGATTTTCATTTAATTTCTTATTAAACGGAAACACAGCAATTGCACAATTCTGTTTTCTCGACACTTGCAGAAAATAGACAAAGACTTGCACACATTTGTAATGGAAACAGCTGCTGATGATAATACCAGATAAATTTCTGGAAACCACCTCGGGGTTTGCAGTGGCAGAAAGACCTTCAGAGTTCCAACAGAGAAGCATCCAGAAAGCTGTGTAGGCTTTCATGAGGGGTGACCGCTCAACAACGACGGAAAAGATGACGACTCTTTGGCAAGAACTCCAGTTGTGTGCATCTGGAGCATGAAAGGGGCCCACACACACGGTCAAATGTCAAGCATAGAGGAGGGTGGGAGAACTGAAGCCAAGAGAGGGGACAAAAACAAAAAATGGTTTTATTATGCTGCCGAAGCTGAGAATGGTACCCCAGAAAGGGCACAGATCGACATGGAGACCTACCACGCACATTCTTCAACGGTCATTTGACAAACATGTCCACACAGTGATAGCTTTATTCTAAGGCTCATTTCCCTTTTGACACTCAAAAGTGATTTCCCATGACACCCCCGCCCTTTCTATTCAGCAGTTACGGCTTAAGTCGAGAACAAAAGATAACCAGTGGGGTTAGACTAAGGCTGGACTCAGATAAACGCTCAATTACCAATAGGGGTTAAAGATAAAGTTCTTAGTTTTATACAACTCAATTTGTAAAACAGGTCATTTAAAATCCAGTTAATCATTCAACTTCAGAAGACAGCTCATCCTGCTTCATTTCCCCCATGCCAGCAACAATGTTTCACAATGTGGCTGGAATGGATGCCGATTATCCCACTCAGTCAATCTGGTTTCATCTGTCATCCGACAGGAAGAAACGTGAAACCAACACTCTCCCTGGCATCTCATTAAAAGGACTTTAAAATGATTGGTTTTGAATCCACAATCATTTGAAATCCACTTCATTTGCTTTTGCTACTCCTCCTCAAGTCTATCTTATCGTTTGGACGTGTCATATGGCTACAGGTGTATAAATAATTTGCAAGCAGAGACACTGTTATTTTAATTTTAGCATATTTGATCAGAATCAATTGATGGGGTTTCTGAGCTACAATCAGTGATTAGATAGTTTAATACAAAACATGAGATCTTATGACTGATCTCCATGGTTCACAAAAATACCTGATACATACCCAGATATCGTTATGCACCTTGATACCAGTTCTTTGCTGAGAGAATAAATTAGGAAGGAATGAAACAGCAATGCTTGGGTAAGAAAAAGTCAAACTGGTAAAGAAGAAAAGTGATTAAGGGCAGGCTGGAACATTCACAAACCAGATCACACCACATTCCTAAAGAAGAAGGGTTTGTGGAGTGAAATAGGCAGACCAAACTGCCAGAGAACAACCAGAGGCAGGTTTAGGGGGAGGAAGATGTAGCTCACTCTAGGAGTGAAATTACAGACATTTTCAGACTGAACAGTTTTAAGTTTATGGTAGAGTAAAGAAGCACAAGCCCCGGTTTCCCCTGCAGCCTGAACTAAACTTAGATCCCGTCTGTGCTCTTTAGCATTCAGTGTGGGTGAAGACATCCGTGTGTTCCCACCTCACACACGTCGCACTGCTCTCTAGTCGTAGCCAGTAATCATTTAAGAGGATTGGGGCTATTCCAGACAGCAAAGCGCATCCACGACGCTCCGTCACCAAAACACACTGCACGTGGCACGCTCAGGGAGCCGGCGGCGCTCCGCTGAAGCATGCAGGCGCTCGTGCAGAAACGCAGAAGAGGGGCATTACGTAATAAGTAAAGGTTCAGACGGACTTTAGATTTGTCGCTGAGTGATAAAACGCAAGCCTGCACCTGAGGCTTTTCATCCCTCCAGGGATTTGTTTTTTTTATTATTTCATCGGTAAACACTTGAATTATCAGTGCGTTACGTATGATGTTATGTGTTATGCAAGTGTGAGCATAAAGTAGGAAGCAAAAATTAGAGCAAATTTCCTTAAATCATTTACTGTTTTTTTATGACAGTATTAGGGCCATACTAAGGAAAAATAAATAAAATTACAGTAATAAACCTCTCATTTACGATATGTGTAAAGTCATATATCGATTTATATCTGATATCACGAGAAAAAAGTCTAAAGAATAAGTCGCAATAATCTGAGAATTGAATACATTTTGATGCCGTAATGTAAGAATGAAGTCAATATTTCGAGAATAAAGTCTTAATATGATTACAAGACATTATATGAGAATAAAATAGAAATAATACAAGTGTAAAGTCATAGTATCATAAGAATTCATAGTATTGTGAGCACATAAGTAAAAAAAAATACGAGAATAAAGTTGTAACACAATGAAGTCAATATTTCATGAAATCATATTATGAGAAGTTGTAATAGAAGCAATAATAGAGTCGCAATATGACTTTATTCTCGTATTATTTCGATTTTGTTGAATTAATTTTTTAAAACTTCTTTGCATGGCCCTAATACTCCGTCGTAGTTTTTCCATACTTCAAACGTTGAATTTATCATTTCATTCTGAAAGCAACAATTTTCCTCTCGATTAATAACTTGAAGCGACACAATAACTGAGCGACATCCCTGTTAAGTGGCAGTGGGCCAGTAAACCCCCTTTGTTGGAGTCCAGAGGGGTCCTGCTGGACCAAGCTGGTCCCTAGAGAATAGCAGCTCCTTCTCTATTAGACTCCTTCCTGCTGAGCCCTTTGTGTCTGGACTTAATTACTCGATCAGAGCTGAGGTCGTTTAGAGCCAGGCCTGCTCCTTTTTATTGCAGATGGTGCCTGGCTGCACTGAGTCCATGAGGAAACTCATTCATTCATTCAGGAAGGAAATAATGTCCCTGAACTGAACGGCTCAGCTTCAATTACTCTGTAGTTATTTAGCCCCCAGGTGTTTACATGTCTACGTGAAGTTTTTAATAGAACTTTTAGAGGATTAAATCTACTGGACTCAACCTTCCTGTCCTTACTGGAGCGGCCTCTCCTTAGAGGTGGGACGTTATGAGTAAAGTCCATCTTAAAGGCTTGAATGAGTGGGCCCCACCTGCCGATCCAATTTTGATTTGATGACACTAATCCACAGCTTGCTTTACATCACAGTCAGCTCCTGGATATTAAAATCTCTCAGTGCCAACTCAGGAACAAGGAGGCCGACTCCAGACATGCTGGTGTGGAGTGAACCCACCAGAGACTGCCTTGTAAACAGCATCCTGCACAAACAAGTTTGAGAATGAGTCAACGCACAAACAGATGATTGAATCGGTTATAGCTTCAGACATAAAAGCTCTTGGGTTTTTCTGCATTTTTTTGAGTGAACTACCAAACACATCTAGTTAGAACAGAGTTAGCTTTGTTTCAAGTGATATTCTGTTGCAATATTATGAACAGTAAATATCTTCCCTTTGAAACCGTTTCCAGATTACAGATGGCTAGAGAATGTTCATAGAATTCAAGTTCCGCTTAGACAAAACATCTCCAATCTACATTTTATAAGACAATACATTTTTTTTTTTTTTTTTTTTTTTTTATAATTAAGAGCAAAAGTTCTTTTTGCCCTAACAAGCTGTTAGAATCCTCACTTTGAGGCCTGTAAACTGCTGAGCTCTCAACAGAACCTGACTTTGCACATTGGGTTGTCATGGACACCTGATTGCAAAACCTGAGCATTACACCAAACATTTTCCAATTCTGAGGTCCTGTCCATCCGCCTCGCAGAGTTATGGGATGTTTCAGAGCGCGACAGGCCTGGGACGATTTCTGCCATGAACCGTTTCTGCTCTGAAACCCCACAGAACCAGCAGGTCAGCCATTTGTAACATTGCAACAAATGGCTCAGCAACTGATGCCGTTTATCTTTCCACTGGCATTACTTCAGCTGGTTGGTTCTGTTTGTCCATATATAGAGAGAGAGCAAAGTGCAAAGTGTTTTAAGATAAACAGGAACTCAAACCTATCCTGGAAGGAAGCAGAAAGTTTGCAAAACAACACATTTGCCTTTCGTTAATTAAAAACGGAAAAAAATAAAAAGCTATTTTATCCCTTCATGGCAGCTTGAGGTGAAGAGACACAATGTAAATGCTGTTCAACTGAGCCAGAGCTCTGCTAGTAATCAAATGTTCAAACAAATAGTCCTGGTGTTGCCAAGTTACCAGCTTTATTAAGGTGAACTCAAACTATATCTAATCAAATCCTCCAAGGAGTCGTAGGCGCTTCTTTTGTAGGGAGGATTTAACCTTTACTGTAATTTGTTTTGGAAAACTGTAGGTCAGTGAGCAGAAACTGGAGAATATAAGAAAGGCACTGTCACAGGAAAGACTGGTGGTTAATCCTAGTTCTCAGTTACAGAGAAGCTCCTGAAAATAGCAGCAATATTTGAATTAAATGTTTGCATGCAGCTATCAGGAATTGGCTCAAAGTTCCAGAGTCAAACATTCAAATGACTCATTCACTGGAGACGCAGCACATGTTGCATGTCATTTAGGTGACCTGCACAGTGACTTCAGAAAAAATGAATTAAAATTCCTGAAGAGAAAAATGTCAATTTATAAAAAGTTGCAGCTGATTATATTTTTAATGGGCAATTGTTTGGAGACTTCACAAATTCAACAATGCTTTATCAATCCCAAAGGGAAATTAAATAATCCATTTTATTTATGCTTTTGGTGGTTTTTATTTCCCATTTACAGTTTTTATGTTTCATATTGGATATTTAAAATGTCTTCTAATTGCAGTGCTCTGTACAAAATTAAAGTTTATTAGGTCTTTGAGATGGACAATTTGCATCATTAATACATTACTAGAAAATGGTTTCAAAACAATATTATTGTTTATCGCAATTATTTCTGGGACAATTTGTTACAGTGACAGGCCTATGCTAACAGAAACTGACGGCATGTGACAATAGCTGCGTTTCCGTGACAATTTAATCTTTCTCAATATTCTGCTAATGTCAGAAGAAAAAATAATAATAATAAACAATTTCACTTTTTCTATTAAATATTAAACGCAACTAAAATCGTGAATAAGCTTGATCACGCAATAAAACACGCCGCTCCATGATCCTCTACCTCATGTCATTTTCTTTGTGGTTTCAACTGAGCCACTTGCGAAATCCGGTTGTTGATTGTGTGATGCAGTTTTGGAAAACAAACCAATTTTGGTATATTAAAAAAAAAAAAAACACTCATCTCATCCTAGCCCCAAAACTTTAATTGAAAAGCAAGTTTTCAGATTTGGTGTGATTAAGCCAATTTATTTTTGAAATATTAAATTGTACAATTAAATGGTCAATGAAAACAGAGCTGGTGAGATAACTTTAACAAGTATAAATATTGTTCAGTAGCATAATTCCAGTTTGACAAGACTGGAAAATAAACCCAATTTTGCCAAATCAAATCAGATTAAAGAAAAGCCATAGATGAATATTGGAAGTGCCACCGAATAAATAGTTATGGATTTCCTGTCTGAAGAATCTGCGAGTCTTTAGATGATATGATTTATACTTGAAGCTGAAACTGCTCACGGAAGCTACACACATCTATCAAATCCTTAAGAAGCAGCACCAGATGAAACAAAGACAACTTAATGAGTTAGACATGAACACAGGGACATATGGGCTGCAACAGTCAGCCAACACAATGGGATGATAATGAAATCTGGGATTACCCCTCATTTATTTGGGATTTCAGCCTCAGGAGGAGAGTGGTGGTGGGGACGTATTAAGGGTTAGTGTGTGTACGTGTGTGTTGTAGCTTTGGGAGGTCCTACATGTGAAGCCCGATGCCAAAGATCAAGCAGATGGCGATTATGAAGATTGATGGAAATGAGGTTCCTACTCATTTATTATGAAGAGGCGACCAGAGGCAGCTTTGTCTCAAACACTGACTTACTGTACAGAATCTGATCTGAAGGAGGACCTCAGTTGGAAACAGAGCAATTTCTGATACAAACAAAAAGAAAACTCCAAGTCCTTTAACCAACTAAGAATGTGTTGTTCTGCCAAACTCGTATCAGTTTCCACATTGATGCTACAGTGAAAACCCAGGAATAATGTGTAGAGGTACTAAGATCCTCTCAAGGCCGTTTTCTTCAAAACCCGTCATTTCAGTTTTGATCTCCAACCAACAGGTTTCTGTCCATGTTTTGTCAAAGCAATGAGTTACAGAGAAGACGAAGACGTCTGTAGTTATGCATGTAAAGTCAGAAGCCAGCGCTGTGCATCCATCAATCTGATTAAGCTAGTACGACTGTGTTGTTTGTGAACAGAAATCCATCCAAATGCCCAAACGCCCTACTTTTTGTGATCATTTAAACATCTTTGTAGTCTCATTTCAACCAGCTGACCAACAGTGTGCAGAAACAGGTGGGTATGGGGCAGTGCTGCATTACCCTAATGGCATGTTTATCACATTTAAAAGTACAAATTGTGCGACACATTTTGAGGTTAAAGGTGTAACTTTAGAACTGACCCATTTCAAATTGGGCCGCAATTAATCATTTTAATAAATATAATATTCTGAACATTAATCAGATGGGGGGAAAAAAGTTTCATTGTGCTGATTTTGTCATTTAGCCACTAAAACATCTTTTTTGAATATCAGAAATAAATTCAGACGCAAATGTTCGATTTAATCCTTAAAAAAAAAACGTCCTTTTTTTGCCTAAAATGCAATGGCATTCTTTTATTGAAATAACCATCAGCTTGAATAGCAATTGAATAATAGTCACCAGGAGTACAGGCTCAAAAAAAGACAATTTTGTGAACGTGTAACATACTCAGTAGTAATAAATAAATATATATACATATACACATACACACACATACATTTTGCACTTAAGATGTAAAAAGCAACTGCACTGATGTTAAGTCAAGCAGAAAGGGCTGAGCTTCACATGTTGATGCCAGAGGTATTTTTATTCACTGAAGGAATGCTGTGTTACTGCATTTTTAACACAAAATGACCTTCCCTAACACCATTTTTTTTAAAAAATGGAATCGATTTCTTTATTTTGATGTTTTAATATAATTGTTATACTGCATAAGTTTAAATGAAAAATATGCAGAATGTGCCTTTTTTTTATCCTATTGATAGTCAGAATAATCTACAGAATACTTGATTATTAATCGTTAGTTGCAGGCCTTTAGACAAGTTCAGAAGAATGAACAAACCTGTCCCATGTAGACACATTCAGGCCACCAAAAACAGGATTTCTATACATTTCCAGTCTCAAACATCCATAGATTTCTGTAGCTTAGACTTTAATGTCGAATCAAAGAAATACAGAAATCAGCTTTTGATTTGTGGCAGATCGTTTCCCAGTGGTCAGACTTTAAATATATGCAGTCTGCAAAAAAAAGAAAAAGAAAACTGAAAGGAGGAAGGCTGATGGACAGATGAAGCATAAACAGAAGGTGGGATGACGGACAGACAGGAGAAGCAATAATAATAATCTGTTTGGATGGACGAATGAGGGACAGACGTCTGGGTGGTTCAATGACAGACAGATTAGTAAGTGAACATCAGAACAAAACTTTCAGACGCGTCTCGTAAGCTTAGTGTCCTGCAACTTCTAGATGTGCCCCATGCAACTGGGCCTGCACAACAGATTACAATGACCAAATTCACATTCAATATGTGACACTAAACATGCAGGCTGAGGCTCTAGATTATAATGCATGTCTAGTGTTTCCCTGAAGACAACCTCTATGCAGGAAGCACCTGTTGCTCCTTACTTCATCCTCTTTCCTCCAACAGGAAACCAGGATTGTCACACAACAGCAGCACTTCATCCATTTAAAAAACAGCCCATCTTCATTGTTCTGGCTCCATAAGCGCAGCCGCAGGAAGAAACAGACCAGCCTCTGTGGACTTTGATCAAAAATAAAATCTTACATGATTACAATTCCAGACCGGATAATATCATAGAACAGCTCAGCAGAGACTGGCAACAGATTAAACATGTACCAGTAAACTACTGATCCTCTCACCCATTTATTTTTTTGCTAGCTGCCATTCAACCAGGGATAAATATGTACACGCTTCAGACTCAACAGAAGCAAGTAAAGACGTGTCAGAACCAAATAGCCAGGCTGCCTTTGGATAACGGAGACGGCAGGGAGATATGGATGGAAATGAGGTTTAAACAGAGCATTCTTCCTTTAAACGTCAGTCATTTTCATAGCTTAGTTAGGAAGCTAACCCCCAGATTTATTGGAATAAAACCAAACAGACCCCTTCAAAAGTCCCAGAACTGTACCAAACTCCTTGAATGCTCCATTTTGTGTGGACACAAAGCAACATGTAGAGACAAACGCGTCTCAACGTCATGGCAAACCCAACACAAACTTTAGCTTAGCTTTCAACTCCTCCTCAGTATTCCAGATGCTAGAAGTCTCCGCGAGGCTTCCTCGCGAGGAAACTTTCACACAGGCGAAAATTCCCGCATCTTCCCAACAGTATCTTTTCCAGTCGAAAAAGAGATCAAATAAACTCACCAGCAGCACCGGGAGTTAGCTTAGAACCTCCGCGTCACAGTCGGGAGTGGATGCTCGTCTGCCTCACTGGAAGTTTTCGGTTGGAGCTTCAACTATCGAGAGTTACTCACGTTCTCCCCTCTGTTGCTCCAGCGGTGTATTTAAGGGAGAGCGCTGTTCGAAACAGCCAATCGGAGCGCAGAGGCTGACTGTGGGCGGGACTTCTGGACTACCTGAGCGTCGTTTTAATTGGATGACAGAAAACCCATTCACGTAGATGAAATTCATTCAGCTCTTGTGCTCTGCCGCAAGATCAATGTGCGACAATTAAATAAATAATATAGATAATTATCCAAATAAAAATATACAAAACGAGCCAGTTTAAGTGCTCGACCCACGTTTCTTTGATACGTGACGCTAATTTTATCCGGACACCTACTACGAGGTTTGTAAAAAATAAATAAATAAAAAAATAAATAAATAAATAAATAAATAAATAAATAAATAAATAAATAAATAAATAAATTTAGATAAACATCTTTTTATTTGTCTTTAATTTAAAAAAAAAAAGAAAAAGAAGAAGAAAAAAGAGAAAAATTTGGTCTCCAAAAGTATCAGAAATAGAAAATGTGCTAAAAATCTGTCTGCTCTGTATCATTAAAGTCTCGCGGTATCTGGGACTACGCAGTCAAACTGCTGCACAGATCAACCAACTACATGATAGGAGTCATAAGAGTTAAAATTAAGTAATAGAAAATCAAAATGGCTGTCGCTCATAAAAGGTCATGATAGTTAAACTGTTTTTTGTTATTATGTTTGTCGCATTTTATCAGTCACACACACACACACACACACACACACACACACGCACCCCCCTCCCCCCCAACACACACACACACACACTATTGTTCTTTCTCTATTTGTGAGTGTTGCTTTTAGTCAAATTCTTTTTCCACACTGACCGCCTTGACTTCCAGCAGGACTCTTTGTTGCTACAGAGACACAAACTGTGCCGTGTAAAATGAACCGCTGTCCTACTTCAAGTAAACAGTGGGGCGGTTGGTTCTGTTCACATCAAACCCTTGTGTTCATGACTGTTTTGTCCTGAAGGGAAGAAGTAGGTCAGACTTGGGTTTCAGTCTCACCCTTGCTATTGTGGAGACAGGCTATGGCAACCTGAAACACGGTGGTGGTAGTGGGATGGTCTGGTTGCTGCTTTGCTACTTGAAGGTTTGGGCAACTTTCACCTACGTTTATCCAACAGATACCTGTTCAAAAACTTGTACTCAGAAATGACAAAGAATCATGAATTCGGTCTGAAAAACACAAAGAAAGTATTGGATTAAATTAAAAGAGACAAAGAAAATACTTTACTGGTCAAAGTCAATGAGTTGCTGTAGATGGTGATGGCTGACGACAGGACAGATCTCCTGTAGCAGTCTGTGTTACAACGAATCTGAAAAAGCCTGTGACTGAAGACAGGCTGTCACTGAAGAAGAGAAGAAGATGCTAAGGTTTCATTTTCCTGTTCTTTGTGTGCTTTTTAAACATGCACGGTGACATCTGCTTCAGTGTTACATGGAAACATTCTTTTATTTATTTATTTTTGGCTGTGTCGTCGTTTTGGTTAAGTAAATGCTGATGAGTGGGATGGGACACAAATGTTTTCTTTTCTTGGAGAGTGGCAAAAAAATAAATAAATAAATACCTGTTTTAAGATTTGTTTTTTAAGAAATAAGCGTCAAGAGTGGGGTCACTTCACCTCCTTACTGAGTAAATCTACCTAGAAAAGTATGATTTTTTCCTCTAAAATGTTCACTAAGATGACACTTTTCCACAAAAAAATAATATTTGTACACGTTCACCAGTGTTACCTATGGAACACACTGCATGTTCAGTTTACAGGAATGTTCTTTCATAATATGGAACACTGTCAAAAAATGATTTATGCTGTTATATGAAAAGGATAATTATGTTGGAAGGGGATATTATTTCCTAACAGTGAAGAGCATGTCAATGGGAAATTAAATGTTCTCGATAAATGTGGAAAAATTAAACAAAAGTGCCATCTACTGGACTAAATGGATAATTAAATAAAGTTCGTGTTCTATGCACATTTACTGTACGTCACAAAGTTAGTTATATAAAATATCAAAAGGACAGATGTTTTTTTTTTTTGTCTCTTTATTATATAAAAAAATCAGCACAAAAAAGTTATGTGAGTTTTTTAAATATATAGGCTATAGCACGTCTATTAAAGTTTAATTCACACTCGTTGACATAAAGTATTGATCTATCTTCAAATGTATAACGACAGAAGGCCAAACAACGAGATCCAATCAAAACAGAGAACAAGATAGTACACAGAATAACTTCCATCTGCGCGCGAGAGGATCCCTCGCGGCCACCTGCTGCCTCCTCCAACCGGATTCCCAGCATGCACCTCGCTCCAGCCGTGACAGTGTCAAGTTTAAAAATCTCCCAACTGATCTGTCCAAGTACAATGTGTTCCTGAGGAAATAGTCCGTGACATGACGTGGAAGCTGTTGGCCAGAAGATGGCGCCGTTTGCCAGCAGGTGGGTGAGTGTTGAAGCTGTGTCTGGGTGTTTGGGGGGCAACTTGGGCTTTCTGCCCCTTCTCTCCTTCCCATTTGCATCATATTCATATACTTCAGATGAGAACCTCTGCAGTGACGGCACAACCGTCCGAGACGCGTTCAAGTGCTCACCGACAGCAACTGGACGGAGTTCTTCTTCACACTCATTTCTAATACCTACTATACAAATGGAGCATAATTGTAAATATTATGCTTAAATGAAAACAAATGATGATTTTTACTACCCTTGATTAGAGCTCGTTCAGTTCAAATACGTGTAAATAGTTTCTAAGTTTTGCTTCACAAACAAAACAAACGCTTTACAGATTATAAAGTACGCTTTAAAGAATTGTTATTGGGCACAAAGGAGGCATCAAGATACACCACATCAAAACTAATATTTTCCATTATACACTGAGACGCCAAAAGTGTTTATCTGTTCAGACAGATAAAATAGCATTAAAATACTTTCTTTTTTTTTTGCAGTTTAAGAAACAAAAAACGGCAATGCAGGTTTGAGCTGCACTTTCTGAGCTGGATCACATCTGAGGTGCTGTGAATGCCAAAACAAGCACCGAACTCACATTTTTGTGTTTTGATAAGAATACTAAAGGTTTAACAAATCATGAACTGGCTTTTGAAGAATTTGGAGGGTGTTGGAAACATCTAGTTCAGAGCTGACTTCTCTGAAAATGGCAGTTTTCCAGCAAGACCCCCACCTTAGGCAGTCTAAACAAAATTTAAATAAAAACCATTAAAATTTTACTTTAGATGCCTACAGAGATATAATAAGTGTAGAATAATTTATTACATGATTTATTTTTCTAATAATTAATGATTAAAGTGGTCAGGAGTCAATAATACTGGTGCACCGATTGCAGTTTTGCGCAGATCTTTAAAAGTGCAGACCTGTCGATTGCGGCAGAATTTTTTGTCGGAAGTCACCACATTGGCAACAGTGGGGTGATTACTGAAGACATGAGCTAGTAGGTGATTGATGAACAAATTTTTGGGGTGTTTTCAAATATAACAAAGCCTTTGCTGATGATAAGCAGTGTGTTAAAGAATCACTAAGCAGAACAAAATTATTTTCGTCAAGGTTTGACTTCCCTAAATGAAAGCATTTTCCAAGCTTGCCCATCTAAGGTGGTGTAAATGCCAAATAGAAGTTAAATTTCTTTGCTATGTCTTTTCACAAACAGGGAACACAATTGAAATCATAAACTGTGCTTTAAAAAATGTAGTTAGTATCACATATCCCCAGGTTTAACCTGTCAACATACTCTAGATTTGAAACAGCTGACCAGTTCACTGTTTTAATAAACAGCAGTTTACTATAATTCCGAATAAGATGCTAACATGATTGGTGTCCAAGACCTGCATTACATACCGATTACTACCTATAATTAGCGAAACATCCAATAAGACTGTTACCAACTAAACAGTGTTATCGCTCCACAGCTGTAAACAAACCCGCAGCTAACTCGCCTGGTCGTACGCACGCATACCTTGGGGGATTTCAACATACATTTCAAACAGTTTCGCGTTCACCTTATGAATATGAGATATCACAGTTTAATACTAAGCAGCTAATACATAAGGATGTACTTCTTAGTCGCTAACAGATTGCTCGTCAAATCTATCAGCTAATGTTATTAGCAACATTAGCGATGATGTTAAGGGATTGGCATTTAACACGCTCGAGAGCGACGCCACTATAGCTAGCTTCCAAACGATTAACTATCAAGAACGGTTATTTCCTCACTGTAGCGGCTGCCATTCGCTAAAAATAGAAGAAAACAGAAGATATCCTTCTCCTTAGTGTGAGGTTTCAACGAGTAATTGGATTAACACGGATATCTGAGAGCACTGCGGTGGTTATTTTTGCTAACATTCACCAAGGCTAGCTAGCTAGCGCGTAGAGCGTGTCCGTTAGCCCAGAAATGGGACTGCAGAGTGGGGAGCCCAAAGAGGCGCGAGGTGAACTCCGGCTCACCGCCGTTTAACGGCGAAAACAGCGCACTTTTAAAAACCGCACGAGGACGACAAGCACTTTTTTGAGTTGTACGGTGTCAATTCCTCAAAATGGGGTCTGCTAACGTGCGTCTCCGCCATTTTGTGACAGGTTTTTCATTGAGCAAAGGGGTACGTGTAATGGTTGAATGTAACCCCGTCAAGAAGATATCCGCTCGCTCGGCGGTTGCTGCGAGAAGGGAGCGATTTCCAACCGTCCCCCTCGTGAGATAAAGTGGTTTTGAGGTGGTCACTAAGGGGCAGTGGCAGTTTAACCGCTACCGCTGACAAGTATGCAGCAACAGATTTCAGAAAGGAAAATAATATATCCGAGCTTGACAAAAACAACAAAAATATAACCTTACATAAGACTATTTATAGAAATATGCCAAATAATTCAAATTTTCAGAAAATATCCGGCCTCAACAAAAATTGTGATAAATAATTTTTTTAAAAATACGATTAGTGTTACATTTTAAAGCGAAATATTTGTATTGGAGACAGGGCTGTACTTAGGCAGGGGCAGCAGGTTGGGGCAGGCAAAGTTTTGGGGGCCCAAAAATAACATCCATTTTTATTTATTTATTTTTATTATTGAATTAATGCTTTAGAAACTCAGTATTTTATGCATTTCTAGAATAGAAAAAAAAAGATTGTATGAAATTGTGTTATAATTGATAGAATTTCATTTCAATAGCTACCATTTAAAAACAATTATGTCATACTCCTTCTTCTTTCTAGCCTAACTCATGACATCTAGCTCAGGAAGTTTTATTGCTGCGTTATATCTGTACTAAGAGTCAGATTTTTGGAGTTCCCATATGGACACTCCCCTGAAGTTCTTAATGGGAAAATTGGAGATCACTGGATAACAACTGGGTTTAGGGACCACAGTCACCCCTAACTAGCTAAAATCCCTGAACACTCGAGTCCCTTATAAAAACGCTTATAATGCCTATTTGAATAGTTCAAACACCAAAAATACCTTAATATGCATTACTTCATACAGTTGGCACTATTGTAGAAGCTAGCTAACATTTATAGTCTTCTTTATTTGGGCTGATATGGCCAATCACCACTGAGAAAAACAAATGGTGCTCCTGGATTGGCTGCTTTGCAAGCACTAGACCAATAGTCTGCCAAGTAAGCATTGCATGTAAACACTTCAGCTTCCCCATCTGAATTTTTGTCAAATATTCTTAATATTCTCCACAGAAAAATAGGTGAATTTTCCACAAATAATTAGAATATGCCTACAAATAATTCCATATACACAAAGAAAGGAAATCAATGCAAAAGAAAATTGTTTCCAAAAAAGATTTCTTATGTGGGAAAGGCTTGAAGACCTTCATGTTACACAGCGTACCTCATTGGATTGCAGCAAGATCTTGTGATACTGAAGCATCACAGTGTCTCATTAAGAAGCCCCAAATATGTGTTTTCTGATTGACAACCTGTTGTGCCTCCATTTGAATCTCTTATTTTGCAGTAAGGTGGGAACTAATAGACAACTTAGGCTACGATAGACTTCTCAGCTAGATAACTGACAGCATTTTGTTGTGTGAGAACTGAAATAGCCTTTTAAATAGTTCACACTCTGTAGGAAAAAAAGAAACAGTGACAGACAATATGGGCATGACTTGTAAGCACTGTGTAAATACTACGACTAGATAACCACTAGGTTAGCATTCAAAACTTCTGATTTAATTAGTCGGGACTGTATTTATTAATCTATATAATCTGTCTATAGTTCCAAATCTAAAATCTACTGCTTAAACCAGAGTTGGATTCTTTAAAAACAGCAATGTTTTTTTTTGTGATTTTTAAAACCTCCAATTCTGAAAACAACAACAAAAAAGAATTCTTAATATTACTCAAAATATAAAATCTTATCTTTATCGTAAATATAATATTATTTATTGTTTTTAAGCTGGGTGAAATGCTGCAGCCCGAGTTCCTATGTAGTTATTAATCAAGTATAATTTATCTGCATAAAATAAACTTGTGTTGGTAGGGCATCAAAACTAACTCTACCCACGGGGCCCATATTCTCCTGAATTTGGCCCTGGCTGGAGATAAGCAGAGTCTAATAACTAGACTGAAGATTTAAAATGAACGCCAAAGCTATTACCTGTGTATCAGAATACTTTTTAAACTTGGCTTTAGTTCAACATGGAAGCAATTTTACCCCTAAAATACTAAATACCCACCATACAGCGTCTAATTCAAATGATTGCGAAGCTGTAGTAATTAAATTAGTACCATCCCCATCCCCCCACGGGACACTTCCAAGAACCTTCTGACCCGTTTTCTAGTCGGCAGAGAGAGGAATTGTCAGACTGTCCCTAAAAAAGAAAACAGTCTCTATTGTTTCAGCAGTCGCTGTGCCCGTGCATTGCAAATAGTACCGCCACAGGCCACAGGGGGCGCTGCGTGGCAGGCCGGGCTCCGCGGCCTTCACATCTTTTTGTCTGAGAACTGGGTCCTCTGCCGCTCTACAGTGTGTGCGATAGCCTCGGAGCTGCGTCCGTAGCACACTGTCAAACCACTCCAAACGAACACAGCCGCGACCAAAAGCACTAATTGAGCACCTTCAGCCATGGCGCTTCTAATCTACCGGTAAATCGGCCGTGTTTCGGACTGCTCGAGGGAACTTAGTCCGAGCTTGTATCGGGTTTGCTTCTCTGTGTGCATCAGTCTTTATTAGCGAGCTGCCGCTCTCCTTGCTACCAGCTATTTCTTTAACTTTTTAAACACTCGGCTCGGCGAATGACTGAGCGCCGGCGGAGTATGGGATCCTTGGTATCTTAGGAAGCGACTGAAGTGGGGTTCGAGCGTTTTTGCGTGCAAAAACAATGGCAAATTCGACGGGGAAAAATCTCCTAGATCAGCGGAGGAAAGGACAGGCTTTCCTGGACGAGCTGCGGCAATTTCACCAAAGCCGAGGGTGAGATTGGGGCGCCTTTATTCGCAAGAAATGCAACTTTAAATCCACATTGCACAAACGTGCGAGTTGCCCAGAAGTGCTATTTAAGCATGTGTCAATTTATTTCATGTGTTATCTCAACAGATCGCCGTTCAAGAAGATTCCTATCGTGGGTGGGAAAGAGCTGGATCTGAGTGCTCTCTATATCAGAGTCGTCTCTTTAGGTGGATTCGCTAAGGTGAGTGGGAGCCTTAAAGTGTTATTTCTCCACACTGGACTGCTGGCTGGACCGCTTCGGAACTCCGCGCGGATAACCCGGGACAAGTGTAACCCCACCGCCCCCCACGTACCTCCCAGAAAGACGTTAGTGGGTCGATGTTGGCCTTGTGCTAGTTTGCCATGTATCTCTATGCAATGTGGTGGCTTGTGTTGTTGTGTGGTTTGAATCGAGAAGTCCCACTGCTCGCGGAGTCAGAGTGCAGTTGGAGCGACTCGAAATTAGCGGGCACGTTCACCATCGATTATCGGCACGGAGCCCGGCCTGGGGGTGGGGGTAGGGGGGGAGCACCGCGCGGGGACACGGCGCGTCGCTCCGGGCTTTTACACACAGTTTACACCGGGAGGAGGAGGTGGGGGGGAGAAGCCTGAATTCTGTTTCTCGCCATAGCCATCTTTCTTCGGTTTCACGGCTGGGCTCAGACTGTAGGCCTCAGTCAGAGGGCCCCATGTCGGTGGATACAGTAAACGCTCCCGACACTTTACTCCAAAGACCAAACGACTCGCCGCTAGCAAAAGCGTTTGGAACCGCACGGAGGCAGCTTATTGGACAGTTTGGCCTCGAGCGGTTTTAACTTAAAAAAATGGGGAAAAGTCGAAGTTAGCTTGTTAGCAACACGGCTAGCTAGCTTCAACTGTAACATTTAAGTCCCAAATGGATTCAGGCGGTTTAAATTATCTATAATCCCCAAAATGTACGTTTTTAGCATTACTAAACAAAATACACTTTAGACTAGGCAACCCTACGCGTCTTATTGGGTTTATTTGGTTTTAGTTTGCTCGACAAAGTTTTGAGAAAGTTATTGATAAACGATGCTGATATTGGCAGGAGCCGCTGCTTTCAGTGTAACCGCTCTTTCTTTAAGTTCTTCCCTTTTTCTTCTCTTTTCTTTTTTTCCTCTAACCAGCTCCTCTTTTTTCTTCTTCAATTTTTAGGTGTCTGACAAAAACCAATGGGCAGAACTTGGAGAAGAGTTTAACTTTCCGAGGAGTTGCTCCAACGCAGCATTCGCTTTAAGACAGTACTACCTACGGTAAGCAGGAGCTGCTGCTCTCCTCCCCGGGTTCAGGTAGCATGTGCGGAATGTTTACAAATGTAAAAGGTGAGAGCAGCGGGACGCAGCACTCGTGACTTACTCCGAGCCTTAAGTTGTGTTTTAGCTAATAGTTTTTGAGCATGTTTTGGAGTGCATTTGTCTTTCGGTTCAGGCAGCTGTTTGGGATGGAAGTGGAGCAGCTGGCATTTTGTGGTTCTGTTGCAACGACTGTTCCCACCCCTGCCACCTGCCCACCAGAGATTGCACCTGTGTAGCCATTCATAATTATTGCACAGCCAACCGGTTGTGAAAGAAAGGAGGCCCTCTTGTTTGTGTGCTGTCAACAAGTGGCACCTAGTTGGAGGTAATTGGATTAAAGTCTGAGGTGGTTTGCATGTCAGTATTCTAACTTTTTTGTTGTTGTAAGAAGATAAAACATTTTGTTTTAATCTCTATTTGGAAGCTGTCTAGTATCAGTTTGCTCGTCTGCCTCTAGATCAGACCGCAGTTTAAAGATTTGGTGGTATTATGATACATTAGTAGTGCATTCCTCATTATTGACACTCTGTGACCTTTGGCATTTTGGGCAGAATCTCCTGGAGTGAGAGACCATCAAACAGAACGCAAATTGTGAATTTATCACACTTAAGGCATTGTAAGCTGTCCTCGTCTATACTAAAACTGTGATGATGATATGTTTTTGCAGCCCTATGTTCAGTTCTTAAAAGAATTCACACCTTCGGCTCACGCAAACCACAAAATGTGTATCTCATTTAGGTTTCATGCGATAGATCAACACAAAGTTGCACATAATTTAAAGGGAAGAAAACTAATGCATGTTGTTATGTTACTGGGCGTTGACCGGGTCAGTCTAATGTGAAGTCTCATCCATGTTGCTGACAGAAGTAGATGTAATTACCTGTTTAAAAAAAAAAGAACATGCTCATGCTGCTCGTCCATTGCAAGTGCAGTTATTCTGCCGTTTGTCTTGTGTCGGAATGGGAGTTGAGGAAGCGTTCCCGCCGCTGACACAGGCGGAGCGTGTTTGTTCCTACCGGAACCTGATGTTTGCTAACATCACGTTAACCCTGATCACCCGGTCCGATGCCCACCTGCAACCGCTGTCCGGTTGTGCGTCAGGCAGATGACGACGAACGAAAACTGCGTTTTTTTTGGGTTTGCCGACCGAGTAGAGGAACGACCATCTGTTGGCCAAAGATCTTCCCGTCGTGAATGAATCGGACCGTCTCCGGTCAACACTTCCCACTCAGCGGTTCGGCGTGCCAAAGCTTTCGGCATCCGAATGCAGCTCTGGAATAAGCGAGCTCTCATCACCAGGAACACTTTTTTTTTCCTGCTCACACTCTCTTGGAGTTGTTTCGGCTGAATCAAAGCCCTTGGATTCGTCCGGCCCCTTTGTAGGACTCGGGGGGACAGGGGGAAAAGGTGTGCATGTTAAACGAGAGACGTTTCAGATGAGAGATTGAGAATGTCATTAATCTGTCAATCAGGAAATTCACTGCTTTGGAAAACGACTTACCAGTTGTTGTGTTTTTCTTCCATCCTTTTATTATCCCTTCAAAGCATCAGCATCTGACCTATATTTCCTGTGTATTCCGCATTATTTAATTCTCTACACATGTCGTTTCCTATTATTTGCACACACACACAAAAATGCGTCCGTTGCAGTAAGTTGTGTGAGAGAAGAAAGGCTCCTGGTGTTCTTGCCGTTTCCTCCGAGCTGCAGAGCGTTGTACCCAGGTCAGGTGACTAGAACCGCCGGTTTAACCTCCGTTTGCCCTCATGGCCTCTGAGTCAGAGACATCTAGGAAGTTTCAGTTAAGCTGCAGCTCATTGAAGGTTCAGTTTGTGTGTTTGGTTTTATTCTGGTGCGAGTTGTGCACTTAGCTGGAGAGTGTGTTTCTTAGGATTTGAATGCTTTTTGTTATTTCCGGCGAAGTCTCAGGCATTTATCGGTGACAGGGATTTTCAACCAACCGTGCTTTGTGGCAGTGTGTCTTTTGACAGTTAAACTCTGCAGGATGCACCTTTTGAGATTCTCATAATAGTGTAAAACTCTGATAACTGTACTATCTACCCACATAAATTGAATCAAAGATGTTTTAATTCCTGTTGCTGCTGCCAACTGTAAAATAATTAAACATTCACTGAGCTGAGATGTTCTGACTAATACTGATTTTTGGTGTTCTTTATTGCTTGGGGCTATGTTTAAGACGAACAATATGTTCCTTGATAGAGTAGTTTTTAAACCCACTGCACAGTGTGGGAATTAAAGATTATTTCTATTTATGTATCAAAGCACATGTTTAGCATTTTTAACTTAAAAAACGAATCAATCTCAGATAAGTAGATGTTCCTTTCTCATGATTATAGAATAAAATCAACAAGAGTTTCTAATGTTTATATGACTAGTTGATCATGTTTGACTAAATATGTTCTATTTTTCCTAATAATCTCAAAGAAGTAGTTTGTCATGCGTACAAACTCAGAAGTACTTCAAAAACTGTATTGTTTTTTTGAAGGTCGCCTTTTTTTTTGTTTTCTTTATCTGCGCAATGCATGCTGGGCCATAGATCAGAGTCTACACCAGCCTATTGAAAACACACGAGAAGTCAAGGTCATGGAGTCTGGCGAGAGTCTGGTTGAGGGAAACTACCTCAAAGTTTTCTTGTGACCTTTATACACAAGATATCTGAAGTAAACAAACGTAACGCTTGTGAGCTACTGTTTACTAGAGCCAACCATCGTTAGCAGAGAGCTAACCGTAGTTAGCAGAGAGTGAACCATTGTTAGCAGAGAGTGAACCATTGTTAGCAGAGAGCTAACCAACGTTAGCAGGAAGCTTCCGACATTAGCAGGGAGTTACCGCCGTTAGCACGGAGCTACCACAGTTGGCGGGAAGCTACCAGCTGCTAGCAGGGAGCTTCTGTCATTAGCGGGGAGCTAATGTAAAATCGCAGCAAATCAGAAGACAATGAATGAATGCTTAAAGTGACATGGAAGCATTTTTGAGTCTTTGTAGTGCACTATTCTGCTAATTGGAGCAAATGTTTTGATCTAATGCTAACTGTTAACAACTTGTTAGAAACTGGAGCTCTTTGCAGCATAAGCACTCCTTCTAGGTTAGCATTTTCAAGCAGCAGCAAAAACACCAGCTTTTTCGTCCGTCTGTCTCCTCATCGTCTGGACTGACTGGACAAATTGAAGTTATGTTGTTTTTCCATGTTTGACTGAACCTGTGATGCTACTGGTGTATTTAAGTGAGCGCTACTGGTGTATTTAAGTGAGCGCTACTGATGCAGAGTTATCAAATAAATTTGTAGTTGAGTCCAGTTATGTCTGCGTTAAAAAAAAAAAAGTTTTACGTGAATTCAGCTCCATTTTTCTGTATCTGTTCGGTATCAGCCAATACTAAACCTCATATTTATGTCAGAAGTGGAAAAAGTGGATTGTGCGTCCCTAATTTAGTGTTAAGAGACTCGTTGGAGGGAGG
The DNA here is from genome assembly GCA_903066825.1 of Alfaro cultratus. NCBI lineage: Eukaryota > Metazoa > Chordata > Actinopteri > Cyprinodontiformes > Poeciliidae > Alfaro > Alfaro cultratus. Next base: position 6,359 of record CAEFZX010000011.1, on the reverse strand, counting down.
AGTGTGTGAGGAGCCAGAAAATCCAGCGCTGAACTTCAGCGTCCTGGATGAGTTCAGTGTGGATTTTCACACGGCCTGCTGCGGTTTCCCCGCTTCTTGTTTCTGCTGCTGGACTCTCCTGCTCCCCTGAAAACATCTGGAGCAGCCTTTAGATCTGCCTTCCTTCAGCTGTGTTTTTTTTTTTACTCCTACCTCAGGCTCCAGAGCTGTCCAGTTGGTGACAATTTTTTATTGTTGTTTTTTTATTTTGTGATGGATATGCTTCCCTATTCCTCCTCCTCACGGACTGTAAAGCAAACTTGTTATCGGCGATAAGATCTGAAGGCTCTGGAGACTTGGTGTTTTTGGTCCGTCTGTAATTCGACCTGCCCTCTAGCAGTGTGGGGCACCACTGATAGCCTAATCTTCTTCTCTCAGCTTCCTTGCTAACAAGCAGATGGGCAGATCTGCCTAATGCCTGACAGCACAGCTACAATCTGGCTCCAGCACTTTATGATATTAAGGATGCGTTCCATGTCTGTTCTGGGTGTTGATTTTGGTCGTCTTTCACACACGTTGCCCTTTCCAGCTCTGTCTGTTCAGTATTTACACAGTCACATAATGTTGTTAAGCCCATTCATGGTAAATATGTCCAAATGTACACCTGAGTTCACTGATCCCATCGAGATCAGGTGCTTGTTGTACCACACAACTGTTTGTTTAGAACCAGATGGAGTAGAAATGTCAGGCCTGAAAACGACCCTCTGATGCTGGTAGTCAGCACAGATATGACCAATAATAACAATAATAATAGGCATAATTCATGTTACTTCAACTGCGTAGAATCATCTTTCTCCAATGGGACAGCAGCAGAATATTATTTTTACTCTCTCACGATTTAAGTGTCAAAACAATTCACAATTTCTGCTCTAATCTGCCGGTGTGCAGAGGATCCGCATCAGGGATCACGATTATTTTTGTAATTGGTTATTCTGGCTATAATCGGATACAAAATTTTCGCATTCTGCAGATATTTGATTTAACCACTTCAGCCTTTTTTATACGATGTCAGAAATACTTCCATCCATCCATTTCCTTACACCCTTGTCCCTAGTGGGGTCGGGAGGTGCTGGTGCAGCTAACGTTCCGGGCAAGAGGCGGGGTTCACCCTGGACAGGTCACCTGAGGCAGACAGGACAAACAACCATGCACACACACACACACACACACACACACATCTAGGGAGAATTTAGAAAGACCAATTAACCTGACTGTCATGTTTTTAGACTGTGGGAGGAAGCCGGAGAACAGGGAGAAAATGCAAACTCCGTGCAGAAAGACCCTGGGCCGGGAATCGAACCCAGGACCTTCTTGCTGCAAGGCAACAGTGCTACCAACTGCGCCACTGTGCAGCCCTGTCAGAAATACTTATCAAGATAAAAATAAGCAGTTAAATTCCTTTTTAAATATGAAAATAGACATTTTATTGGAACGCTGTAGCATTATATGCAACAGTGTAGCATTCCTTTAGTGAACGTATGATCATTGTGGTGCAGAGGAGGCATCTGCAGCTAAAATAAAAAGTATAGAATAGGACTGATCTGTTTTTTTTTTCTGTTTCTTTTTTTTTTTTTTTTTTTGGATTAACAGGTTAAAAGTTGAATTGCAAAATGTGCTTTTTAAAAAAAAATTTTTTTAAAGAATTTGAACCTGGTGAAGCCAAAACTTAGCCACGTGAGATGTTTTTGGGTAAAACATAATTACAGACATTTTTTTTTTCTTAAGTGAGATATATATATATATATATATATATTATTATTATTATTATAGTTTAGGCTTAATTACTGCTGAGTGGAGTGTCCTTTTAGCAAATTGCCATTTTTGAGTGCATACTCCAGTTAACAATTAATCTATTACTAAATTAGTTAACAATTATTTTAAAAAAAAGATTAATTATTTATGCAATAATTCTCTTGATCTACTCCTGTCTGTTTTGCAAGGCAGGATCACAAATAGATGTTAATGAGTCACATTTATTACATTTTAAATTTTATCCTATCCATTACTCCCTCCATGTGCCCTCTGTTATTTTGTTTTTATGGAACAACCTTCCTGCAGACAGCCTCCTCCGTAGATGGCGACGTTGCATTTCCATCCAGAAGTTTGTAGCCATTTAACTGTCGCTATTTAGTGAAGAATCATAAAAAATGTCCTTTTTTCATTACTACGTCAGATCAGCGCTCCTGTATAAAAAAAAACGGGTAGTCTTGGAACTTGCATTATTATGCCATTTTCAGTATATTTCTTGAAAATAGTCTCAAAACAACAATGTTATCATTTATCGCAGTAATTTCTGGGGCGGTTCATGATCCGGTTGAACTTATTGTCACAGTCTACATGCCACAATAAGTTGATCTTAAAAGAATTTTGAATCCAACAGAAATGTAAGATTATAACTAAAATACTAATTCAATAAATTAGTATATTATTGAAAAATCAATTTATTTCAGGAACTTTATCACAAAGTTAAACATGTTTTGTAGATTAATTATACACAGAAGGATGTTTGAAAGGCAATTTCTGTTAATTATGATGATTTTTCCACTTACAGGTAATGAAAACAGGACATTTAAAATTAGAACATTACCTCAGACAATTAAAAAACACACACTTGATTCAGAGATGAGGGCTTAATGAAAAGTAGGCTGAGCACCTGCTGAAATAATACTTATAATCTGGGAAACAAGTGAATATAATTGCATCACTGGATGTCCTTTACCTTTATTTGGTCTTCACACAGTTCTATCAATCCTGAATTCTTAAACAATGATCTACAGGTCACATATTTCAAACTCATTTTTTCTCCCTTTATTTATTTATCTACACTAATGTGAAAACTCCCACTTTATTTTTCGTCCATAAATACATCAACAACCTGGATGTTCTCTAATGTACTTTTTTTTTTGTTTTGGACAGATATTAACATTGCTGTTAGGGTTGATAGCTGATATCTATCTCTATTCATATCTATATCTCTCTGTATCTTTTTCTATTTTCATCTATTTTTGTCTGACTCCATGTATCCATATCTCTCTACCGGGCTAATTCTGAAATATTGTGCATTCCTTGAAAAATTGTATAATCATAATTAATATTGTAACGTGTAGCTGTCTGATTTAAGCTGCAAGGTTTCCCCCCAGAACATTGGCTAAGCCTGGTGGTTGGGCTCTAAGGCAGTCATTCTTCCAGCTCTCCGTTGTGTTTTTGAGTTAAAAAATGTTTAAAGTTGACAGGACATTTGAAAATATCACTTGATGATTATGTGTTATTAAAAGATTGGAAGATTAATGCCTGAATACTAACTATAAAGTCTTAAAAAATGCAAACATATTAAGGAGACTTAAAAAAAAAAAGGAAAAAAAAGCAATGCTTAGCCTGGTGGAGGCACAAGTAAAGCCTGGTGGCCCGCCAGGCTTATAATGCACTGGGGGAAACCCTGAGCACTTATAGTCTGCAGAAGAGAAATTGTAATGTGGAAAAATGGGATTCAGCATTGCATGAAAAGCAGAAATCGGTCAAGGCCGATGCATTCCTGCTCGGTTCCAAGCATCAAAAACCTTTGTGTTTGGTGTTAAAAAGAGTGGAGGAAATGTTTGAGACTTTGTAGTAATTGATATTTCATCACTAGTTTTGAACCTTTTCTACCTAAAAACTTTTGTTCCTCCACCACTTCCAGCAGCTAGCAGCTCGTTTTCAGAAAACTGGAACACGTTCTGCTCTCTCTTTGCACCTTTCACTCCTCTCATCTACTCCACGTTTCACACTGTGTGAGCTGCAGATTGTCTGGAATTCTCATGGTAAGACATAAGAAAACCACCATTGGGACCATTTTTCTGACTTTTCCTGTGAGATCAGGGTTTTGCTCTGGAAACTGCTCCCAGGTGAACACAGAGTTCCTGTCTCTTCACTTGATAAGCAACATGGTTGCTGTTAGCAGGACAGTTCAGACTTTGAGAGGTTTAACTTTCTTTTTGTTTTGGAGAATATGGATTTCTTCGAGGACTTTTCCTCCATATTGCACTCGGTTTACTCCACTCTGATTTGGAAAAGCAAATATCACGTCACAAGTACACCTGAAGTACATTCAGCTTTCTGTAATGTTGCATATGAAAGTCCCCAAAGGATAACAGTTTCATTTGACACTAATGCAAAAAAAAAAAAAAAGTAGCAGAAAATGAAACTCCCGCATGGGATCAGTAACTTTGTTCCACTTTTTCATGTTCATTGTAGAAGTCCAAAAACATGGATGTTGTGTTGGTTGCTCATTCTAATCTGCTTTCAGGTGTGACTGTTTGGTTATTAATCCATCTCTTATTTGTGCTGTCCATAAACTGACCTTTATGGAAGAGTGGCAGCATCATACTGGGGCGATAAATTGATTTGATCACTTTAGGTTTTTGGATTTCTTTGGAATTTTTTATTTTTTATTTTCACCAATGCACTCCTCTGGTTTCCATAGTTCAGAGTGATGTTTGGGCGGCCATGTTGTTTGACAAGCGTGTTTTCCAGCTTCTATTTGTCTGGACTTTTTGGATATATTTATCAAAGCTGAACTCTAGAAGCTTTTTTTTCTCTCATTAGAATGCTTTTCTGTTCATTTTAAGATATTTTTCTGGTAGTATTGCGTCTTCATTCTGCTAATATCCCGACTTTATTCTTGTAATTCAACTAAAAATTCTCAGTCTCGTAATCTCTAAGGATGCACTGATCCAATTTTTCCACTTCTGATACCAATATCTGAGGTTTAGTATCAGTCAATACTGATGGGGGGAAAAAAGGTGAATGGATTTAAAAACATTTTTCTTTAAAAACAGACACATATGTACTCAATTACAAGGCATTTGATAACTCTGCACACTTAAATACACCACAAGCTTCACAAGCTTTGTCAAAAATACAAAAACCACTTTGATTTGTTCAGTCAGTGCAGTTATGAGTAGAACAGCTGATGTAGAATCCATTTAGAATAGCTGCATTTCCATTGACCATATAATTGTGCAAATTGGAACTGTGAAAATTAATTTGTCTAATGGCAACGTCAATTTAGAAAAAAACTCTCATTTTTTATTTAAAAGTGATGAGTGGGCTTTTCAGCCGTATCAAAATTGGTTTATTTCACAGAACTTTAACAAACTGTTTCCCCATCAAACGAAGTGGTAGGAGGATGATGTCGTGGCATGTTTTTTTTATTGACTTATTGCATGAACAAACTCATTCATGTCATTTTAATTTTGTTTCTTATGTAATGGAAACACCGCAGTTGAAAATTAGTTTTATATTTTACGACATTAGCAGAATGTTGACAACATCTGTCGCACATTTGTCATGGAAATGCATCTGCTGCCCAAAACAGGTCGACTGCTTTGGTCAAACATCTAAAAAGTAAACGGCAACAAACCTTTCAAATGGTTCAGAAAGTGCAATGAGAAATTATGAGTATAATGTAAAATAAATTCTAAAGCATGATGTCGCTCAGAGCACACAGCATAGAATTTACTGAATAGATATGCTCTTCTGGATCGGGCACATTGTCACTCATAAATGATCCACAATTCTTTTCAGTATCTGTACAGATGTTGATATAGGATCACTGCATCTCTGACCCAGTCTGACTCTACATTGTAGAGACGTTAAAAGCTGGTTCTTTGAACACTTTTTCGAGCCTGCTTAAAAAAACATACACCAATGGTCTGCGTCCATGTCCAGCAGGGGGCAAACCGCTCTTTTTCTACAACTCTATATTTCACAGTGAGGGCATCTGGACTGTTGGCATTCAGGAATGAAAGCCAGAGGATTCCTCTTCCTCTGCGATCCAGATGTGTGTAAGTAACGGCCCTGACAGGGGCAGTATCGCACTCTGCATCGGCTAGAGGGAGAGGGTTGGTACAGCTCCATCTCTCGCTCACTCTCTCCTGAACGGTTGTAGTGAAATTCATGCAAACGCTGGCGGTTTGTGCTCTCTGTCAGTTGGTGGACGTCTCTCCCGCAGGAAGAGGCTGCTGCTCTCTTCATGCATGCATGTAGGGGGAGAAGAGAAGGGAGGAGAAGGGGAAGTGCCGTCACGTGCAGCTGCACTCAGCAACCCTCCCGTCCCCCATCCCGTCCCCCACCCTGCTTTTATCTCAGACAGCGGTTGATGACGATGCAGTCAGCCCTAGCTCTCTCCCTCCCTCCTCTCTCTCTCTCTCTCTCTCTCTCTCTCTCTCTCTCTCTCTCTCTCTCTCTCTCTCTCTCACTCTCACACTCTCTCTCTCACACACTCTCTCACAACAAAGAATCACAACACAAAAATATGAAAAAAAAAAAAAAAAACTATAAAC